>QANU01105209.1:896711-984291 GCA_003254905.1 Nissolia schottii
GAGAGTCCTAGGGACTCTTTAGATTAGGGTTTCTTTAAAAAGAAACATTAAATAATAAAATTATATTAATAAATATGATTACATAAAATGTTACGAAAAGTAATGCGTGTTTAGTGGATAAGGTATTGCTCTGAATATTTAACAGGCCAGACTCAGGCCGAATTTAAGTTAAAACAAACTCACCGGCAAAAGGTATAGCACGAAAACACTATCCAAAACTAAAATATTCAATAATTTGATATTTCGAATATTTTTGGTTAAAATAATTAAAATTTGTTAGTCTAATTCATCAAGAAGATTTAAAAGTATGTCCTACTCACTAATAAAGCTGTTTGTTTGAATAATAACCTGGGAGGAGTACTATAGTTGGAGTGTTTTACTGTGGGGGCCGGGGCTTGGAAGTGAGTGAGACCATAAAATCAGTGAGGTAGATTATTTTAATACAATCTCATCTACATGAAAGAATTAGTGGCCGTTATTATTTCAGATTCAAAGTGCATGATTAGGCGGTTAAAATGAGCTCGATCGTGAGTTCAGTTAAATGAATGGATTTTACATATAAGAAATAGATTTGTGAAAACTTTTTAAAAAATAGCCCAGCCCGTTTAGGCCCAGGGCTAAATGAGTCAGTCGATATTTTTTTTTAAAAAAAATATCAAAATTTTAAAAATTTCATTTTAGATTCTAAATTTTATTTTGGAGTTTAGAGTTTGGAGTTTAACTATTTGGACTGATAATTGAGCATGTTTAACTATTTATTATGCTTAACTATTTAACTATATTTATATTATTATACAGAGTTGAAGTGCTATAACATAGATATTGATAAATTTTGCATTCCATTCCTTTAATGAGTGTCTACACCCTACAAGTTGATATACAGTTTCAAAACTTGTTTATTATTGATTAATCTACGAGAAAGAGTTCCATTTGTATTTTTGAACAATAACATAACAGTACTCGCATCAATATTATATGTCATCATTTGATTAATGAAAGTTGTATTAATTCATGAATCGATTTCAAATAACATTTAATAGCATTTGATATCTTTCACGCAAGATAGTTGAAGGAACAAAAAAGATAATATAATCTCGCAATCAACTATTTAAACTATTTGTTTTTTATTAATTAATAGATAGACGATAAAAATAGCTAAAAATGACCATGCATATTTATTCACAACTTTGTATTTAAAACAAAAAAAAATAGACCAAAATTTTTGAAAAATGACTAGCAGACTAACCTATTTAGAGGCGCGAATTGACCATAAATGAGCCAAACCCTAAAAGGAGACTTAATTTTGACCCAATCCATTTAGGCCATGGGCCTAATCAGGCTTAACCGACCCGTTTGACACCCCTATGCATGATCATGATCATGTACTCTGCAATGACTCATCTGGTTGTGCTGCCAGACCATGCTGGCTGGCTTTGGCTTTAAGTCACCATTTGTAAATTTATTCATTCACCTACTACCCTTTTTTTCTTTCCTGTCCTCATTCCCATCTACTTGAACAGTTGATTAAAGTAGCATCAAGAAGGAAAAAAAATCAGGTTGGTTGTTGATAATATATGTTACTATGTTAGTTTTTTGTTCTTGTTAATTTGAGTCTTAAAGGCAATTAAATTTACGGTTTAATAGTTCCTTCTACCTCCAATAAAACGGAAGGACACAAATTCAAGTTATAAAGTGAATAAAAAGAAGTTTTCTATTAATAATAAAAAAAAATTAGAGTCTTAAATACATTACTTAAGATTTCAAATAAAGAAAAAGAAAAAGAAAAGAAAAGAAATTATATGCTATGCTCCCTTAAATTATAGATCATGTGCACTTTACAAGTCTCGAACATTTAAAAAATGTGTAAATTAATTCTTAATTTTTATTTTTATGTAAACTTTAGGCCATATGTTTAATTTTAGCCATTTTTAAAGAAAAATAAGTGATTATATCCCTAAATTTTGAATCATGTGTGCACTTTATTTCCCAAAGTAAACAATAACGTGTAATTAAATACCCAATTTTTTTTTTTGGTATATATGTATTATTCCGTTAGTAATACATGAAGAACAACTTAACAGAATGACTAAAATACACAATAATTTAGGAAGTTGCATGATTTTGTACAAATATTTAAAGAGTGTACATGACTTATAGATAAGGATGATAAAATGCATTTTTCCCAAATAAAAAAACTTGAAGAAAATCTCTATTGTTTTCCCCCCTCTATTTTTTTAGGGTAGATTAGTTAGTTAGCCTTTCCCGTAGTATATGACTAGGACAACTGGTCAAGATTCCATCACTTCTTCACATGGGAGTGCACTAATTATCTTTCTCTTTTCTAATTGTTTGATTTTCAATGATGTTATTGGAACTGATCAGGTGAATGCAACTAGTTAGTGGCACGCAAATCAGATGAGGTGTGCATGATTAGAGTTTATGGTTGAGCTTAGATCATATATAATAATATATATCATATATGAAATGTCGTTTAGCTTTAAAAGTCCTAGTATGATTAATAGAGCCTTTTATGATTATTGTAGAGTTGAGAAATGAAGAAAAGAAAGTACACATACTAGCTAAAAATTAATAAATATCAAACAAGCAATAATTTATATTTGTCAATTACTAATTATTTCACTTTTGTGTGGTCCAGTATTCATTTTCATTAAAATCCCCAGTCGGTCCTCTTCAAGCGTGGGAACTATGAAGTAAGCAAAACGAGACATAAATGTAAGATGAAGAGAAAAAATGGATACAACAGAAGTGGTTTAATTTGCCCTTCAATAATTAAGATGTAACCGTGTAAGTTGGTGACCACTTTCGATTGCAGAACTAAGCAATTGCCCAAAGGGGATTGGAAGAAGAATCCCCTGATTGCAACTTTTTTCCCCCCTCTTTTTCACGAGTCTAATATTCTAAAACTAATAAAATAAAATAAAATGCATGCATCGGTTTTTAAAACACCAGACAAGTGAAGTAATTTAGGCATGCTATGGCTCGACAAATGAGCTCTTTAATTCTCTAAAAACTGTTATTAAAAAGTTATAATAATATTGTTTAATAAAATAGTATAAAAATTGCTTTTAATAAGTAAAAGTCATAAAAATGATGTTTAGTAAATATATCATTAAATTATTCTTAAAGTATAAAATGATTATAATGAATATAAATAATAAAATATCATTTATATTTCAATGTTTTATTCATTATTGGATGATAGAACTAAAATTTTATTAAATATAAAGAATATTTGAATCTTTTTAAAATTTGAAAAACGATGGTCATCTCTCAAAAATTTATTTTAAGAGCTCCTAGGAGCACTCATAACTCTTAAAAATCAAGAAAAAAAAATTGTCTGACTTTTTTATTTACTAAACACAAAAAATTATCATATATTTTTTTAGAGCAGAAACACATCCTTAGAAATCTTTACTAAATTAGGCCTTAGTAGATTGGTACAATTGATTTCACAGCTCTTCACAATAAATCTTAATTCAATTTTTTTAATTTATATATTTTTTCTAGCTATCACTATAAGAAATTTGATCTAAGACCATTAATGTCACTCTCAATTAGGCAACCTTTCAATAAAGTGTAGTCTTTGTTTCATAATGCAGTACAACATGTACTACACTTTTAAAACTATCACTTTTGCCATATGATATAATTGAAAGTGATTTTATATATTATTAAGTGTAGCTTATGATCAATAAAATTATTGTCTTTTACATTTAATGGCAATTTTTTTAATGTAATTAATATCAAAGTGCCGCCTTAAATCAAATTTTTAACCAAGTATTATTAACAAGTATTAGTGCATGGCAAGCGAGATGTCATCCTAGAAATGACTCCATTATTCTGGCACACTATGTTTGGACCTATATTGTAATGAATATATAATTGAGTTGTTTTTTTCGTTTTCTAGCTAGATGAATCACCTGGAGGAATCCCTCAATTTGATTTGAACGAAAAACAGAATTGTTCAAAGAATCGTTATTGCTATTATTTCTTAAAAGTTAGATAGACTTCAATAGTATCCTTAACTAAAATGTTTTAATTGATAAATATAAACAGAACAATTGCATATGATGCATTGAATGAGTTAACCACGTATCAAGGGACAAAGTGTCCTCTATACGTTGGTTTATTGATATAATCACAACCAATTTGAAAGATTCAAATTAATATATTGCTCATCACTCAATTTGATATTTGTATCAAAGGCATATATTTATGTTCAGGAGTTTCACATCCTAACTTGGTACGCGACCATACGTAAGGTCACTGCTCCTACGGAAGTTTTATGGTGATCATATTAATATTTATGCATGTTAAAATAAACAACTTTATTTTCATAAAGAAATATTTGATTTCATAAATAAACTTTGAAATAACATCTGAGTTATATATTATTCTTGAAAATGATAAATTGAAAAATACATAATATCTAAATTATCCAAATGAGGGGATCCTGTCGTAGTAAGTTTAGAGCATATCTACTGACATAACCCTGGTAAACCCTACTGCGAAACGGAGCTTAGCATTGACGCTTAACCTTGCTGCTCCTAGACGAGGGGGATGTTGTTATTGTCCTTTATTGTATCTGAAAATATCATTGACAGAGGGGTAAGTTTGTCAATGGGTACCTTGGTACCACACTCATAACATACATTGCACATATAATCACACACACACACACACACACACACATATATGTATTTAACTGAATGTTAAATAAACATATAATAAGTTGTAGGTAAATCTGGGTAAATAATTGCTGAAGAATAAATATGAGTTGTCTGTCTATAGTGTGTGTTTGCCTCCTGCAGAGGGGCGCGAGGAGAGATGCCTCTTGATCCTCGATTCAAGGGAACCTTAGCTCGATCTTGTTTTGCTAGGATAAATCCTCATAGTTTCAATATGCTGAACCCAGATGCTGTGGGGGTACGCATACCCTAAATCTGTTGAGCCTTGTGCTCATTATTATATGAATCTATGAGGCTACGCATACCCTTAGGTTATCTAATACTGAGTCTAATCTATGGGGATGTTGACCCCATACTGAACTAAGTCCTCTACTCTAAGGTATATTGTTTGTGAAGTCTTTTAGGTGAGCTAGACTAGTTACCCAAGTTATTAGGTCCTAAGTCTATGAAATTATAGAGGGTAGTATTCCTAGTTAGTTTAGTCTTATTCTTATGTCTGGGATTAAGGACCAGGTCCCATACTTAGGGAAGGTTCCTAGGTAAGAGATCCATCACAATAGACAACTTAAGTACCAGGTCTTTGCCTTTCCTAAACCTTCCCTTAGTTAGGGCCCTGCCTTAACCGAAGTCTTTATTAGGGCCTGTTATGTAAACCTAACCATATAGTTCTAGAATATATTGCGTTATATAATCATAAGTCTCTACCCTAGCATAGTAATGAGCTGACAATAACATAAATGTTGTAAACACAACTGATTCTATTGATGGACCACTAACATGGCACCGTCGACGCGTCGGGATCTTCACTCACGTGGAATATCTTGGAATTGAGGAGCACTGACGCTGGGAGCTCTGAGCGGCGTAACGTTGGCAGTTGGGAAAGCTAACAAACACCACACCATCGTAAACCTATAAGAAAACATAATTGTAGGTTACGTGGTAGCGATCTGACATCGCTATTATGATTTGGCATCACTACGGCAATCTGGCATCGCTATGACGATCCAGCATAGCCACGACGATCACAGACTGCCATAGGGCCACCACTACCAAAGTAGTGCTGCTGGGGTCTACTATCCTAGGCCATCCTTAAAATAATTGGCTACCTACCCTAGGTGAAGACATTGCGTCTTCATAAGAAGAGAGAAGAAAATGAGCGAAAACTCCATACTAGAAAGGAGAGGAGACTGAAGTTTTGAGCGAGTTGAAAAGGGAATGGGAGAACTCTATTTATAGGTGGAGAGCCAAGAGGCATAAATTAGGGTTTCTGATTACCAGGTACGTGCTGAAGCGCGGTAGGCACACTAGAGCGCATCTCCGAAACCAAACTGGGCCCTTGTGAGTTGGGTTATCACAAGTTGAAGTTAATATTATGCTTTGTGATATAAAAGAGTTGCTCTATAAAGATTGTGTGGTGTGGGTTGTTGTTATCTTTAAAATAATTGTTAATGATTGTAAATATTTGATTTGATAAATGATTGTAAATGTTTGATTTGATTGTAATTTGTTTTTGGCCGTTGAGTTTTCAGCCTATAAATAGGCTCACCCTCAATTGTAAAAATATAACCCAGTATATACAAAATATGTTCTTCTCCATACATACTTTCTCTCTGCTCACGTTATTTTCATTTCACATGGTATCAAATAGCCACTCTCTCTTTCCCCTCTAAACCCCGCTGTAGCCTACGTTTCTCTGCCTCCCGTGCTCCATTTTTTTTCCACTGCTGGCACCCCATCTCGTCTGTCCTTCGTCGCACCCGCCGTTAATTTTTGACGTCGTTCCTACATTTCACGTGCCTTCCAAACGCCGCTGCACCAAATTTTATTCCAAGGTACCAGGCAAGAAAGCCACCAGCACCATAAGCATTATCAGGAGAGCACCGAAGACGAGCAATTCCCTTTCTGAAACCAGTGCAATGACGACGATGTTGTTTTCTATCACTGTCGTTGCTGCAGCCAATGGCTCCTCCACCTCCTTCCTCTTCTAATATACTTCCTGTTTCCACTTGAGGTCCTTTGCAAGTTGCAATAGCAGCGTTGTCACGGCTTTGCCTTGGGTGTTTTGCCGCTGCCTGAATCCGTGTTTCGCCGCCTCGTGAATTTGCCATCTGCATCTGATGATTTTTCACTGAGGTCACTTGAGTGACGTTTTTTTAGCCCAACCCTAGCCCCAGCCCCAAACTGCAACAAAAAAAACACAAACCCCAGCCAACCCCGAGCCCAACTACAACACACCCGTAGACCAATACGTCCCACAACCCACAACCCGTTTCTTGATCCGCCCCACCAGTCCGTTGACTGGCTCCGTGGGCGTTGACCACAGCGCTGACGTACCACCACGCTACTGAGCTATCACCTGCCACGTGTCTGTTCCTGCTAACGTGGCGTGCTGACGTGGCAGTCAAGTTAACCCTTCCTACGGTTTTTTGGTGAAATAATTCCATTTTTGCAATAATTTTTTTTTACCAATTCAACCCTGAAAGTGTTGTTCTCTTTACCGTTGTTCTTAAACATGGATAAAATAGATATTGCCCATCCTATTCATGTTATCCTAAATGGTTCCAACTACATCTATTGGGTTGAGGCCATGCGTGGTTTTTTGAAGGGCTGTAAACTCTGGCGATATGTTACATGTGATATTGTGTGTCCCGTCAAACCAGAAGACAATTTTGACGAAACCTTTGCTTACACATTAGAGGAATGGGATAGGAAGAATCACCAGATACTTACCTGGTTTCGCAATACCTCAACACCTAGCATTCATCTTCAGTTTGGTCGGTATGATACCGCCAAGTAAGTATGGGATCATTTACAAAATCGTTACACTATTTCTGATTTATCTCATCAGTATCAACTTTTGAAGGAACTCCACAATCTCAAACATGCTCCCAGACAAGTTGTCTACGAATTTCTAGCTCAGATGGAAGCCATATGGGATCAGTTGGCATCCTGCGAACCTGCCATGAAGCACAAAAGTGATGCTAAGCGATATGACGAGTACCGTAATCACACTAGGCTCATCCAATTCCCGATGGCCCTCACTGATGACTACAAACCTGTTCGGCCATCTCTACTCCATCAAGATCCCTTGCCCACTCTAGAGGATGTTCTCCTTCATCCGTTTAAGGCTCCTTAAACCAACTACAAATATGGTTTTTGCAACTATTAACGGCATAAGTAAATCATGTCGACATTATCATCGACCGGTGCATCTCCTTCCTGACTGCCCCACCATAGAATGTCGTACCTATAAGAAGAAAGGTCATATCGCATCCAAGTGCAATGCTCTAGTTTGTCGCTACTGTAAAAAGCCAGGACACATTGTTGAGGATTGTCCCACTCGCCCACCAAGATCTGCTCATGTTAAGTCTCAACAACGTTCCAGTTCTTCCAAAGCCGTGCTTGCCACTGCCGCTACCACTAATGACACTGTGGCCTCTCCCTCCACCACCGCTGTAGTCTCCTCAGGTGATATTGAGTCCCTACTGAAACAACTCCTTTCACTTTCTGGTAATACTACCGCTGCCTTGTCTACCACATCAGGTAAGACAAAATGGTATTTTGATTCTGCATGTTGTAACCACATGACATCTGTATCTCATAATTTTTCTTCCATGACTACCACTAGCATTGCACCAGCTGTACACACTGCAGATGAGTCTCTTATGAATGTAAGTCATAAGGGTTCTATCTCCTCACCCACTCTCACATTAGCTGACACATATCTCATTCCTAAGTTAAATTTTCATCTTATCTCTGCTGGTCAATAATGTGATCTTGGATATGAAATTACTTTTTCATCTTCTGGTTGTCACGTGTAGGAGCCACAGACGGGGCAAGTTATCGGGACTTAATGTAAGATTGAAAGGTTATTTGAGCTCACTAGTCTTCACGTTCCTTCCAATATCTGCGCTGCTTCCACCCCCTCTTCCTCCAACTCTGGCATCACCGTCTTGCTCACAGCTCTCTAGGTAAAATGCGTCAGCTCCTTTTTACAGGAATTTTAAGACACGTTAGTAATGAATCTTTTAATTGCATTTCTTGTCAAACTGCTAAACAACCAGCTTCATCTTTTAATAAAAGTACATCTATTTCAAACTCTCCTTTTGATTTAGTGCACTCTGATATTTGGGGACCAGCTCCTGCTCTTTCAATGGGCAAAGCTCAATATTTTGTTATTTTTATTGATGATCATTCCCGTTATACTTGGATATATCTAGTGAAAAATAGCCACAAACTGCTTGAAATTTATATTAATTTTGCCAAGATGATTAAAACTCAGTTTTCAAAAGTGATTAAAGTTTTTCGACGTGATAATGCCATGAAATATTGTGACTTAAATCTTTTGACCTTTCTTAGTGAACATGGAACTCTTTCTAAATTTTCTTGTCCCAGTACCTCTCAACAAATTGGACTTGTGGAACAGAAGCATCGTCACATTCTTGACTCTGTTCATGCTATGCTTATCTCTTCCTCTTGTCTTGAGCAAGCTTGTGGTGAAGCTGCCGTTACTGTTGTCTATGTCATTAATCGCCTACCATCCTCTACTCTTGATAATGTCTTTCCCTTTGAGCGTCTCCACTATACTCCTCCTGATTACAACTCCTTAAAAGTGTTTGGTTGTACATGTTTTGTATGTCTTCAACCACATGAATACACTAAACTAGAGCCACGTGCTCGACTTTGTTGCTTTCTTGGCTATGGGATAGAATTCAAAGGCTATCGTTGTTGGGATCCCATCTCTCAACGCATTCGTAACCCGCCACGTTATCTTTTGGGAACACCACATGTTCTCATCTTTATCTTCCTTCAAGTCTGTTCCCACCACCACAAGTTCTTTCTTTACTAACTCCTCTGTTGACCTTTTTTCTAGCAATTTTGATGCAGGTTCTTCTCCTGAGCTCACAGTGCCTTCTGATATTTCAACCTCTCCAGCTAATCTTACCCTGAACATAGATCCTGCACCACATTCTCATGATTCTCCGGATCGTCCAACCATGGACTGCTCGCTCCAGTACTGAGGCTGAATATCGAGCCCTTGCCGACACCACTTCCGAACTCCTTTGGTTACGTTGGCTCCTTGATGATCTGGGCATCTCTCAATCCTCTGCTACTGATCTATATTGTGACAATCGAAGCGCTATTCAAATTGCTCATAATGATGTCTTCCATGAGCATACCAAACAAAAAAACATTGAGATTGATTATCACTTCATTCGTCAACACATTTTGCGTGGTGCCCTTCGACTCATCTCAATTGGGACTCTTGACCAACCCGCTGACATATTCACTAAAGCACATCATCCTGGTCACTTCAACACTTTGGTCTCCAAACTCAAGTTGGTTTCATCAAAGACTCCTTGAGTTTGAGGGGTGATGTTAATGATTGTAAATATTTGATTTGATAAATGATTGTAAATGTTTGATTTGATTTGATTATAATTTGTTTTTGACCGTTGAATTTTATAAAAATATAACCCAGTATATACAAAACATGTTCTTCTTCATACATATTTTCTCTCTGCTCACGTTATTTTCATCTCACAATACCAAATCATTGCGTGAATTTAATAGTTAGACGTGCGGAGGAGTAACATGAGTTGAAGTATTAGTTTGTCCTTTGGGATGCTTTAGTGGTGACAATTTTTTATGAAACCACTCTTTTAATTTAAGTTCTTTTTTTGTGTCTTTGTTTTTTGGGTTCTTTTCGTTTGCTGTTTACTTTTAAAAAAAATACTTATCTCTTGCCTTATTATATTTTTCAGTGCTAAAGTATTATATATATATATACACACACACATACATACGTACGTATGTATGTGTTACATATTTTAAAAAAAATTGTTGGATACATTTGTTTACTTTAAAAATAAGTAAAAATCACATTTTTAAAGTGTTCTTGATTCTTATGAAATCAATTAGGTTTAACATGTATATTTTTAATTTTTCTCTAGTAGCACCTGTGAAATTATCTACAACACTTGGAAACTGCTGACAACGGTATACAACAATAATTTTAAGAGTTAATCGACTCTCACCTTCCTTACTTTAAATTAAAATCAATTTTATTAATTTTTTTATTAAATTTTTTTAAAAGATATTATTTTCAGAATTCTAAAAAATAAAACACAAAAAATTATTTTCTTTTCTAATAAGCACTCTTTTTAAAAATTAAACATGCATCCTCATTCTTACGTGAACTAAGTTACTTTCCGTGACAACTTGGTAAATCAATTTTACTAAAGTGGTATACATGACTCGACGTCAGTATTTATTTTATACCAACTACTATATAGTTAAAAGTGAGGCGCCGCTATTTGTTCAACGTTGAACGTGAATCCAGTAATGGGTCGTATATCAATGCGGCTTACGCTAATTATATCAATTTTTGAGTCAAACACGTTGCTTATTGAACCACCTCTATTCAAAAGCCTAAAACATTGACTTATTGTTTAGCTAATCATACACTTTTCTATATAGTAGTTATTATTGGAATAAGGATGAATGGGACAGTAACCGTTATACAACATGTTCAGTTGAACGAGCTAGCGCGTAATCATCTTTGACTACTAAAATTAATTTGAACAAAACTTTCACGTGCAATTTTACTCAATCAACTAAATTGTATTTGTCCACTTTCTTTAATGGGAATTGGCAAAACAAACAACAGCAGGGTCCGTCCCATTTATAATGCTCCCTCAATCTACTACTAAATGTTATTTTTTTACTTTTAAATATATTATTAACTAAATATTTCTAGATATAAATTATATATATCAAATTAACAATATATTTAGAAGTAAAAAAAATGAGACTTAATAGTACAATTTTTTTGGGTCGATTTTTCTAAGTATCTATGCGGTTTGTTTTTCACTTTTGGGCAGTACGCGTTGGGTTCGCTGTGCCCTATGTCTATCCGTTTGACCTAAGTAACTACGAAGCCCATTCTATGAAGAAAGGAATTCAGTTTGCTGATTACAAGAATAAAATATATATCAGTATACTGGGCTGTATTATTTACCTTTAGATTGAGCCCATTTCTCCTTGATCGGGCAATGTTGGCCCAACAGAAATAAGTCATTCGACAATGAAAATGGAGGAAGATTGGAAAGAAAAAAAAGGACAAAAAATGTGGCTTTTAGTAGACAATGCATCAAATGCTACCTTAATATATGTACTATATTTAATTGATTGATTTGAGTAGTTTAGTTTGAAATGTGTTATATCTCAAGCATGAAAAAGTAATTTCTAAATGGTTTATTCTTAGAGTATGGACGTGAATTATGATAACGATGATATATTTTATTTATTTAAAAGTAAAATTTTTTATATGCTTTTCTATTTTTTTTATTTACGCACACATATATATTTATGAAATTGACTACGATTCATTAAAGCAAATAATCACCATTGACTGAGGAACTAGAAATTCACATGGCTCCTCCTAAATTATAGTCTCAAAAGAGTTGGCCGACTTGACTAAAAAAATTGCCAGACATTATAAGAACGATAAACAAATTGAAAATGAACAAAAATAAATAAAATTGCATGAGTAAGAATGTCCTACACAATAATACTAAAATGTGAAAAATCACTGCATTCATGGTTGACTTTAGCTATTTCATTGAATTTATTTATGTTTCTTTTAATTTATATACATTGAGATTCATAATTATCGTAATAATTGAGAGAATTTTATTTAATTATATATTTAAAAATATTTTAACAGATAATTGTTTAATATATTAAATCCATAGATGAGGACAAATTAAAAGGACAGATTTGTGAAGTCAAACACAACCTAAGTCATAGGGTAGCCCCCAAACCCGCGGACACCACTACTCAAAGCAGAGAGAGAACCAGCAGGCAGAAAATATATTTAGTTTGTGTGTCAGGGACAAATTCGTACTTGCACCTATCAGATATTTTCAGGGTACAAACGTCATATCATATCATAGTATCAGATATTTAAAGATACTGCCAAAGTATCGGTGCTTTCCTTTTATCTAGACTCCATGTCTCCATCCCTTTATTATATTATTGCTATAGAATATAGTCTATTTATGGTTAAATTGTTAATACATTATGATTGAAATTGTGTAGTTTTATTCCACGTCAAGGAAAAAAAAAGTATAGAGTAAAGTTTAGATTAGATTATAGTAGAAATCTATACAATTACCAAAAAATTAGTAGAAATCTAAACAAAGTAATCCAGACGACTATAGAACGTGAGGTGATACGAGCTCTTTATTTATATTATTTTATACTATAATTTAATTGTATGCTGTTATTTAAAAATTTTTAAAATTAATTGAGACAAAGTCAATTATTTTTCTTATGTGATAATAAACGATTAAATGATAATAGATATAAATTAATCTCTATGTTTATTACTCTATTTCAATATAATTTTTCCCTTTTTTCTTTTAAAAAATATTTTTTTATTATTATTTTATGTAACCTTTCTTTGCTGACTAGATGAATTGAACACAATTTTCTTTACGCAATGTTAGTAGATAGTTTAGAGATACACTCAATATTAAATATTATTTCAACGAAACATGTTTCTATATTGTATAAAAAAACGAAATATCTTTCTATACGAAATTTATTAAAATTTATGTAGGTATATTAGTATATTGCTAATGTAGTCATATTTAATGGAAATTATTTACCAACAAAAATTAATCAAAATTGATACCGTTCTACATTTGGTTGATTCTAATATTATAATTTAGGATAAAGATCTTTTTTAAAGGGAGGTGAAAATGAATTTCACATATTAATTTATTTATGCAGTAATAAAAATTCATTACATTCTCCATAACTAGATTCTTAGTTTAGAATATATATATAAAATAAGTTTAGAAGATTGAACGCCATAATTGAATGAAATAAATTGAAATCACCAAATTAAATTAGATGATGAGTTTAATCGTTATGCATTTTATGCGTAATATAAAAGTATTTTTTTTATATTATCAACTATCAAATCAATTTATATACATGATTTTTTACGTAGTTGTCGAGAGTTAATAGTTTAAGTGACATTTTTTTTGTCCAATAGTAACGAGTAGCTTAAAAAAGTCGTGTTCGACTTTTATTAGTAGACATATAATTTGTCAAAATAAAAAATATATTTATTTTAAAAAAATAATGAATAAAAAGGTTAATTTATTTTTTTATATGTGATAAAATTTAATTAAATAATAATGTAAAAAAATTTTACACTCTACTACACGACCATTAAGTCTTAAATGATAATCTATTTTTGTTAAATTTCGATAATAGATAAAATGAAGGATTCTCCATTAAGAACAGAATTCATTCAACAACTAGGAGAACTAGTTAAAAAACAAGAACAACAACAAGTTCAAATAGTTCCCATAGATATGAATGAGGTAATTAACAAGTTCAAAAAACCTAAAGAACAAATTTTATTAAAAGACTTACAAAACGAAATAAAAATCTTAAAGGCAGAAATAAAGGAGTTAAAAGATGAAGTTTTATCTTTAAACTTCAAGGTATTACAGCTTGAAGGAAAAGAGATACTTCGCTCTCAAAAAACTAATGAAGAATGAGGAAATATAATTTTAGCTCAAAACCAACCTCAAGGTGAAAAAGAAACAGAAAATTTTATCAATATGCTTAGTATCATTACTCAGCATAAATAGACGAGCGCAGGATCAATACGTTCATTTCCAATAAAATAGTTTATAAATTCAATATAATCTCTTTGGATAGCTTGATTTATTTGTGTATACGAGTATAGTTCAAATGAGTTGTTTTGAAAGAAGATATGGAAATAAAATTGATATAAACGGCAAAAAATAATGAACAAAGAAAGGATAGTTCTAAGTTGAAAATGGAAAATAGAGCGAGCGATAATAAAAAACATGAACTGACAAAGATAATTGATCAAAGAGTTTCTTGATATTATTGCAAACTTCGCACATACCAGAGGTGATATGATAAGAGAAATGCAAAGGTGTTTTTCGCTCTGCCTTCACTTGTGAACGGGCTCCCAATTTATAGAACATTGGGACGGATTACAGGACAAATTTGAAACAGGAAAAGTAAAACATAATTATTACACTTTTGAAAAAGTAAACAGTAAAGTACAATTATGGCAAAACTTTAAGTCACACCATCTTTAAAGATTCTGCGTGCTTGGTGAACACGGACTTGTACAACTTGTGTTCCCTTGTCTTTTTCTGCCGACACTTTTGATTGGCGGTCTACAGAATCTTGAACAGCTGGCAGTTATCCTTATTGATAGAGTTATAGGTGGGGGATTCCATAACAGTCATCTTCATTGTCTTGTAAGTAATTTGAAGAGCTAGAGGCTTCGTCATCGGGTTCCAATCCGGAGCCAAACTTCTTCATAGTCTGTTGAATATCTTGAGCTGAAGTAGCGGTTGCTAGGGCGGCCATGAGTTGAGCCTTTCCAGCTAAGAAATTTTGTTGATGATCTGGGATTTTAATGGGGTTGTCAAGGGTTTTTCCCTGCAAACTTGTCTTGATCCATAGAGCCATTTTTTTTTTGATTAATTCAGTGTTGAACTTTGACCACCATTTTACTCTTATTGATCGGGCTAGCATAAGCAGGTCTGAGTCTTCCAAAATTTTTGCCGCACTATAATCCCAGGACATTATCCAGGTTATAGCCTGACTGGCAACAAATGAAATAAATTGATAATTTCCTACAAAGGTTGTATGATCTTTGAAGTAGGAGTAACTGTCTTGAACTTCTGAAGGAAAGGTTGATAACATTGGTCCCATATCATGAAACCATTTTAAAAACCATCAGGGAAATTTTAATGACATGCCAGAAGAACCATGAATGTTGATAAGGCTTGTAATAAAAGGTATTGTACCAGGCATCAATATAGTCATAGTAAGTGTATTGAGAAGGGTTAAAGTTTAATGAAAATGATTTAGGCTTGTGTAATTCTTGATCCCAATCGGTGTCGACCAGAATGTATTCATAGAACAGCCGGGTTTTAAGAGGGTTATTTGGTAGGTATTGAAACGGTGAGGGGAAAAGGATTTGAGCAACGTCTCGAGGAGACTTCTTTACCCATTCTTTTTTGATAACGGCTATAGGAAGAAGGTCTTGCTTTTCTTGGTATTGTGGTTCAGTTAAAAGTGGTGAAGATCGACTAGATGAGCCAGTTATAGTGTTGTGGTAGGATAGTGGGGTAAAACGATTTTGACTGGGAGATAACGGATTTTGACTTTAAACAGGTGGGGTTTTAGTAACCTCTGAGTAAGGTAGTGTTGATCTTGGTTGTGGTGTTGAACTTGGTCCTATTGGACTAATTGTAGGTCGTATTGAACTTTGGGCTGGGCTGCCCATTATCACTTTATTGGTCTTTGATCTTGTGGTAGCTGAAGACCCAGAACCCAGAGGGGTTCCATAATATTCTTTAGTTCTTTTGCTTTCACTCATGTGATCCCTGTAAAAACTCTCTTGTGAGGAAATCTGGTAATACATTTGACTCTCCTTTAATGTGTATAATATCAAAATCGAAACAGGATAACAAGGACTGCCATCGGACAAAAATATGTTTTGAAACCAAATTTTTAACATCTTTTTGTAAAACAGATGGGGCTGCTTTGCAATCAGTTTTAATAAGAAAACGTTTATTAAATAAATCATCTTGAAATTTCATAACACATAAAACTATTGATAAAATTTCATTTTTACAGTAGAGTATGATTTTTGAGAGGCATGCCAAATACCCGAATGGCATCTAACAATTTGTTCAATATTGGATTTAGGTAAGATTTGTTTAAGGACACCCCCACACCCATCGTCAGAGGCATCGGTTTCAACTATTAGTCTTGCATCTGGATAAGGAATTCCTAATCAGGGAAGGGTTTTTACTATCCTTTTGACCTGTAGTACAGTTTGGGTCATTTGATTATCCCAAGGTGGAGGATTCTTTTTTAGTCTATTGTATAGAGGAGCACAGACAACCCTAATGTTAGGAATGAACTCCGCTATATAATTAAGACATCCTAAAAATCTTTGTAATTGAGTTTTATCCTTAATTTCATCTGGGAATTTTGAGGTAAACTCTAGTGATCTTTGAATAGGGGTAATTGTTCCTTGGTAAATTTCAAAGCCTAGAAATCTAACCTTGGTTTGAAAGATTTTAATTTTCTTTGCAGATACAACTAAACCATTTTCTTTAATTACTTCTATAAATTTTTGTAAGTGTTGAGCGTGTTGGTTAAGTCCTTTCGAAAATACTAAAACATAATCTAGGTATACAATAGTGAACTCCATGTAAGGAGAAAATATATCATTCATAATATTTTTGAAACTCGCTAGGTGCATTTTTTAATCCTTGTGGCATTACTTTACACTCATAATGACCAAAGGGGACTGTCTTGTACTTATCCTCCTCCCAGACTGAAATTTGGTAATAACCAGATTTCATATCAAATTTGGAAAATATTGTAGCATTATGCAATCTTTTGATTAGATCGGCTTTATTTGGTAGTGGGTACCTAATCCATTTTAATACTTTGTTTAATGGTTTATAATTAATTACCAGTCTTGGAGCGCATCGTTCTTGTTCAGAGGCGTTCATGACATAAAACCCTGCACAACTCCAAGGAGATTTTGAAGGGCGAATTAATCCCTTATCTAAATACTCTTGAAGTTCTTTTTTACAATATTGAATATTTTCTTTATTCATTTGGATGGGTCTGGCTTTTGTGGGAATATTTTTCTCGTCAAAGCCCTCGACATATGGTAATGATATCTCATATTTTTTACGGTGCCAAAAGGCCGTAGGATTTGAATCACATATTTCAGTTTCTATTGTCTTTTGAAACTTATTAATGACTTCACCAATATTTTGAGATTGTAACTGTAGTTCAATTCTTTGGTATTGAATCTCTTTATTTATCATATTGACATGATCTTATTTTCTATGAATTAAATTAATTTGTTTTATTGATAATTCTCGTAAACTATTTAGTTCACGCCCTTTAGGGGGCATGAGAAATTCAAACTTGACTTCTTTGCCTAAAGGGGTAGAGATTATTCCTTCATTTGAAAGATAGGAGGGGTAAAGAAGGGTCAAGAAAGGAGTTCCTAAGATCATTTCTTGACTCATGATTTTAACCAGTACAAATGAAGTAGTGTAGCAAATTTTATTTTTACAAATTTTTGCGTTGGACAGTTTGTAATTTATTTTCAATCTTAAACCATTTGTACACGATAAAGCTTCAGTAGTTTTTTCATAATACTTAGTGGGTATTAGTCCTTCTTGAATACAATTTATATCAGCTTCTGAATCAATTAGAGCAGTGATATAAAATTTTTCATTTTGAACTATCAAAGTTATTGGACAATACCATTTATGCTGAGTAATGATACTAAGCATATTGATAAAATTTTCTGTTTCTTTTTCACCTTGAGGTTGGTTTTGAGCTAAAATTATATTTCCTAATTCTTCATTAGTTTTTTGAGAGCGAAGTATCTCTTTTCCTTCAAGCTGTAATACCTTGAAGTTTAAAGATAAAACTTCATCTTTTAATTCCTTTATTTCTGCCTTTAAGATTTTTATTTCGTTTTGTAAGTCTTTTATATAATTTTATTCTTTAGGTTTTTTTAACTTGTTAATTACCTCATTCATATCTATGGGAACTATTTGAACTTGTTGTTGTTCTTTTTTTTAACTAGTTCTCCTAGTTGTTGAATTAATTCTGTGCTTAATGGAGAATCTTCCATTTTATCTATTATCGAAATTAGCGTTGAGGTCAAGAAAGGAATTAAAAGAAACTAAACTATACTCCATTTGAACTGTACTCCTTTCAACGAAACATGTTTCTATATTGAATAAAAAAAACGAAATATCTTTCTATACGAGATTTATTAAAATTTATATAGGTATAGGAGTATATTGCTAATGTAGTCATATTTAATGGAAATTATTTACCAACAAAAATTAATCAAAATTGATACCGTTCTACATTTCGTTGATTCTAATATTATAATTTAGGATAAAGATCTTTTTTAAAGGGAGGTAAAAATGAATTTCACATATTAATTTATTTATGCAGTAATAAAAATTCATTACATTCTCCATAACTAGATTCTTAGTTTAGCATATATATATATATATATATAAAATAACTTTAGAAGATTGAACGCCATAATTGAACGAAACAAATTGAAATCACCAAATTAAATTAGATGATGAGTTTAATCGTTATGCATTTTATGCGTGATACAAAAGTATTTTTTTTTTTTATATTATCAACTATCAAATCAATTTATATACATGATTTTTTATGTAATTGTTGAGAGTTAATAGTTTAAGTGACATTTTTTTTTTGTCCAATAGTAACGAGTAGCTTAAAAAGGTCGTGTTCGACTTTTATTAGTAGACATATAATTTGTCAAAATAAAAAATATATTTATTTTAAAAAAATAATGAATAAAAAGGTTAATTTATTTTTTTATATGTGATAAAATTTAATTAAATAATAATGTAAAAAAATTTTACACTCTACTACACGACCATTAAGTCTTAAATGATAATCTATTTTTGTTAAATTTCGATAATAGATAAAATGAAGGATTCTCCATTAAGAACAGAATTCATTCAACAACTAGGAGAACTAGTTAAAAAACAAGAACAACAACAAGTTCAAATAGTTCCCATAGATATGAATGAGGTAATTAACAAGTTCAAAAAACCTAAAGAACAAATTTTATTAAAAGACTTACAAAACGAAATAAAAATCTTAAAGGCAGNATTTCAGACTTTAAAAAAATAAAAAATAAAAAAAATTACAATATCTGAAATTGACACAGTAAGTGGCGATTTCAGAGAATAAAACCATACATCTGTAATTTTTTTCCTACCACCATACTTTGAGAATATTAAAGTTTTGAAACCATAAAAATGTAAAAAATCCACAGCTAGAACCCGTAATCAACCCGTGGGAAGCATGAAGAATAATGAAAATGTACGATTGGACATAAATAACAAACAGAAAAGATGGTTATAAAGTACCATAAGTATAGTTGATATATAATTAAAATTCATTTTATTTATTTGTTATTGAGATTTTATTAGAGTTGTGTTACGTATATCTTAATGTATAATTCTTATTACTTTAAATGTATCTTGATTCACTAATAATAAAATAACTACTCTCTACTTACCCACTAACTTCTACATATAATAGTATGTTAACATATTGGCACCCATTTTATTATACATAAACTTTTTTATTTTATTATTATTATTATTTTTGTTTGTTAACGTAGCATAGCCCATCCACGTCACGCAGAAACACACCGCTCTAACTTTAACCGTGGTTCGAATTCCGCGGCATATAGGACCCAGAGTCGGTAGAACTGGTTAACCCTGGTTAGGAGACCATCGTCACCTCAGCTAGTATATAAGAAGGCTATAGGCGTAGCCTTAATTCTCCGTGCTCTCACTTCAAGGTGGATTCTCGCTAATCCTCCTTTTCCCCTCTTTTCCCTGTTTCTAGGGTTTCTTTTCTTTCCAATTTCCATCCATGGCTACAGAAATTGAGTACCGTTGCTTTGTTGGTGGGCTTGCCTGGGCCACCGATCACGAAGCCCTCGAGAAAGCCTTCTCCTCCTATGGCGAAATCCTTGAATCGAAGGTCCGTTTGTCGCTGGGATCGGATCTGACACCATTTGGATTTGGATTCTCTCGATCCCATCTGTTCTCTGCTCTCTGATCTCTGAACTCTGATCTGTTTTGCGTTACTTGATCTATGATACTTGTGTTACTATATGATTCTTTTATTACTCCCGCCAATCGGTACGTTCATCTTCATCTTTGTTTCAAAGGCGAAGATCGAATCGGTTTCAATTAATTTATTTGTTTTTCTTTGCTTTTAGTATTTGTTTTGACTTTTCCACCCTGAATTGGAGCCAGATCTGACGGAATTCTTTGATTTTCTTGTTCAGGTTATTAACGATCGTGAGACTGGAAGGTCGAGGGGTTTCGGATTTGTCACCTTCTCCAACGAGCAGTCCATGAGGGATGCCATCGAAGGGATGAATGGTCAGAATCTTGATGGACGTAATATCACTGTGAACGAGGCTCAGTCCCGTGGTGGAGGTGGTGGTGGTGGGTATGGAGGCGGTGGCCGTCGCGAAGGTGGTGGTGGTGGATATGGCGGTGGAGGTTACAGCCGCGGTGGAGGCGGTGGTGGATATGGAGGCGGTGGGCGTCGCGAAGGCGGCGGCGGCGGCGGCGGCTACAACCGCAACGGGGGAGGTGGAGGCTACGGCGGAGGTGGAGGCGGTTACGGAAGTGGTGGTGGTTATGGTGGTGGGCGAGACCGTGGGTACGGAGACGGGGGTTCCCGCTACTCAAGGGGAGGTGGTGCCTCTGATGGAGACTGGAGGAACTAAGATTATGTTAATGGGTTTGGGGGTGGTTTATGATTTGATTATGTTCTTGGTCTTTAATTTAGGGGTTGAAATATGCTACTGGTTTCAATATTTGTCATGGTTTCATGTTGCTCGTGTGGTTCTCGTTTTTGATCTCTGAATTTGTGCACTGCTCCCATTACAAGAATAGTTAGAAATTATCACCCAAGAGGTTTTTTTTACTCAATGTGTTTTCCTTATTATATTCTCTTTCAAATTTTTTTTTTCTTCTTTCGCCGGCAACAACCGAGTCATGTTGGTTGTCGTATTAACAAAGAAGGCCTTTAGTTTAAAACGGAACTTTGAGTTAGTAGTATAGCTAACTCTTCAATTCGTCAAATTGTTTATTGGTTCTCTTTAATCAGTATAGAACAATATTAATTCATCAGAATCAATTATTGGTTTTCTTTGTTTATTATTTATGAATAATTGTTCCAGATGGCGGGGCCCTAATTCGACCCGGTGGCGAGTAGTTGCAAACTTGCAAATAGTGACTAAAATCGAATAGGAATTCAAGTGCTTAACCCATATTGGTCAAAAGTATTATCTCTTGGTCAAAAGTATTATGTCTTGCCTCCACTCTTTTATGAAAAAAGAGAGAATAAAATGCATCTTGGAAATATAATGCGGCAATCCCGGACTCCACTGAGATCGAAATTATTTGTCTGAATTCCCGAATTGTACGACTATAAAATGGAGTTGATGTGCTAAATAATCAATTGAAATTGATTTGGTGGGATTCATGTGGGATTCATTCAAGTAACAAAGAAATTGCACTTGACAAGAAAGAAAATAAATTGAGAGAATCTTTTGGAATAGTTAATGGGCAGAAATAGCAAAAATCAAAGTATTAAATAAAAAGAAATTGTCATATTTTATTCATTTTTTTTTATATAATGAGAGTATGTGTCATAAAATATTTTTTAGCAGGAAAGGGCATTCTTTATTGACACGAATGTTAGTAGGTTGGGAGATAAAAGTGATACGCATTCATTAATGAATCAAGTAATGAATGGATTAGAAGGAAAATAATCTTTTGTTTAAAGATGATATAAGAATTTCTTGAAGGATAAATTTAAAGATGGACTGACACTAATCTTGACACTGTAATTATTTTGTAAATTTTTGTGATATAGTTGTATGCTTTATATAATATAAAGAGGTAAAGGTGCTCAACAGTCACGTATAAAAATAAAAAGGTGTTTAATAGGATTAATGGGAGAAAACATTCAAGAAGGGTGCTTTTTGAGGATGTGGGCTACATAGAGTAATATTAAATTTGACGCAAATATGACAGGAATGTGACAGAGACAGCGAGATAGTTTCCATGTACTTGTGATAGAAATAAACAATCGAACTTCAAAATGTTTTGACAAAATAGAAGTGTTAGGCAAAAACACCATGTCTCCTGCAATAATCAATATACCTAGAGCCAAAACCAATATTAAAATGGAGTCAAGAATACAGAAAAAAGAGACAAACAGTGAGTTAATTAGCAATAGCAGGAACAACCAATTATGGTCAGTGAATTGAGTCAACAACCTGTGCACAAACTAGCTTGTGTCTCCTTGTTCATATCTTTCTTTACCACACAAAAATACTGATTCAACAATTAAATGCAAAATTGGCTTATCTCTAGAGTGGTCTCAAAAGGAAAAAAAACAATGATTTATCTCTTTCTCCCTACAAGAAATTCTTCTTAATTTTGGGCTCTTTCCTTAATTGAATCATGGATACGTCCCTGCACAACTATAAATGAAGTTGACGTGCTAAATGGTTACTGCATATAGTGCAGAAATGGCAGAAATCAAATGTGCTAAATGGACAATATCATGTTATTTTTTACCTATATGAACTTGGTTGGGTGGAATCTCAATTAATTATCATTCATCCTCGGTGCCTGATTAACATGTGTATCTGAATTTATTCTATCTAAAAAGAAATAAAAAAGGTTTAAACATCATGATGACATCATCTTTGATGCCATCTAATGTCTAAACTCGTGATTATTCATCTAAAAACAAAAAGTGGAGACAATCATCTGTCTTTGTTGTATCTAAAGAAAGAAGAAACTTAATGTTAGGATCACGTAATATTTGCTGCTATTTATTGTCTGAACTCGTGATTATACATTAACAATGTGAAGAAAATCATACCATATTTTCATTCACATAACATTTGTATGATACGTGTCATGTCATAAAGCATTTTGCAACGAAAAAGAGCACCCCTTACTGGCGTGAACCGAATTGCACGATTATAAGAACAACCGAAATGCTTACTGTATAATTGTGTGAAAATGGTAGAAATCACATGAATTAAATGAAAAAAATCACGATGTTTTCACCAATATGAGCTTGGTGGGTGGAGTCACTCAGCAGGCTCAACTAATCATTCGGTCTCACCTTATCAACATGTGATAATAATTAACATGTGATAATAAACGTCATGATCACGTAATGTTTGTAGTCATCTTCTATCTGAAATCGTGATCATTCATTTTAGAAATGTGGAGAAAATTATACCATATTTTCATTCACACGACTTTTGTATGATAAGATGTAATGTCATTATCATAAAGCATTTTGCAGTGGAAATGAGCACCTCTTTCTGGCATAAAACGAGTTTTTTTGGTCTGAAATTAGCAACAGTTATCTTCATTCTTATTTTTTTTTTTTTTTTGTTTCATATTCATGTAATGTGATGTTTAAATTTGGTTACAGCTTTGTTGTGCATTTCCAATTTGATTCAATCTGAGACAACTTTAATTCAGTCCACCGCACCATAGAAAACATTGTGATGGTCGAATGAAGTAATAAGACGTATTATTCATCCTATGGTTAATAACTAAGTCAAATCATTCTAAGAATCACATTATAGCAAAATTTGTAAAATCCAGCAACTAGAGTTTGTGTTGTTTGTTTGAAATAGACTGCCTTTATATTTTAAGTTGTCAAATCATTAATTGAACCATTTTTTGCTTGGTTTGTGGTATTAAATTCCTGAATTGTATTTACTGTGTGGCACTTGTTCTGCTTTTGGCTTGGTTTCATGTACCAAATTACTATTCTCTTTTATTTTTACAGAAAATGCTATGAACAGAATATTGCCCCCACTCTTGTGATTTACTGTCAATATGCATTGCTTGAGAGTCATTGATGACATTAATGGAGCATGTTGTCAAAATAACTAACTGGTTTGATCCTGAATTCTTGATTAACAACTTGACTGGATTATTTCTAGAAGAAAAAAGGGATAGTTCATTAAAATGAGCTAAGTTAGAAAGGTGGGAAAAGGAAGTGAGAAGAGAAACATAGATTGGAAGATATTTCTGCATATTCATGTTGCTAATAACTGATGATAGCTCAGGCAATGCTTCAGATGAATTCAGCTTAAGATACTTCAGTAGTGTGGGACTCTGGGGCAAAGCAAAAATAAGATAAATCAAGATCATGATTACATTGTTATAAATCATGATTGATTTAATGTCTGTCACAAAAGGAAGAGTTTTTGTTGTGAAAAGTTACTTCTTCTTCTTCGCAGTCATTGCTGCTACTTTGTAGTTGGGAATGGGAACATGGCCAGACTCAATGTGTCTGAGATCATCCAAGAGGATCTCATAGTGTCTCCTAACTTCCTCAGCTGATTTATCGCCACCAACTTCTTTGGCCACATTGTTCCATGGGGCATCCTTGTCATATTTGGCAAGTGCCTTTTCAAACAGCTTGTTCTGTTTTGGGGTCCAAGATGAGTCACTAGTAGGCTTTTGTTTGCTCACAGAGCTTGAGGCCATGTTTATGAGAGAATGGTGTGGTTAAATGGCTTTGAAGATAGTGGGGTTACAGCTAAATTAATAGGCGAGTATGAATGAAGCAGGACAAGGTACAGCTACAAGCCAAAGACCAACACTTTGTTACATTTCTTTTCTTGTTTGTGGACAAGAAACTTTGGTTTGCTTGATATACTTGTATATGTGGATAATAGTACTTACTAGTGCTTATTAGGAATTTTTACAACTGTGCTTCTCAGCTAGGCCAAGTGTTTTGTATATTCAAATTGACATAAATTAATTTGGTTGAAGTGATTATTTGCTATTGAGTTGGGTGGGCGCCAACATTATGACAATGCTTTAGAAAGAAATCAACCTGGGATCTGCTTTGAAGCCGAAAAAGGTCAAAAAAAAGAATCAAATTATTTTTGCAATTGCAATTCGAATAGCAGGATGTTCTTATTGGTCAATTCACTTGCTATGCTTTGTGCCAATTTTACTCTTCCTTTGTTTGATATAGGAGAAATGACATGTGTACTTATTTGGTGTGAGATATCGTGCTGACTCTCACTCCCACGCCAAATGTATATATCACAACTGGAGTCTTTGTTTCATGGTCTGTCTGGTGTTCAATTTGTTAGACTCAAATCTTTGAAGTCAGAAATAAGAATCAAACAAACAAATATGTTAGAAATCAATCGGTCAGTACTGACATAATCTATTGGTATTGGACTGGTGACAAGATGACAAGTAGGGGTGAAGAGATAAATTTATCTGGCCTCACCTTGGCACAACTATTTTGTTTTATTAAGTTATCAGTAACTTTGGAATTGGTACTTCGGATCTTTGTTCCGAACAACATTCCAAAAGGTTGTACTATGGTAATAGACGGGCACAGCTAGTTGTTTGTTTCTCATGTTTTGGTACTATTCTCTATTAAGGAAGGTACTTTCTTCTGCCTTTATCTCTCGTTGGGAATTCAGGGATGGTGATAATTGGAAGAGAGATATCATTTTCAATTTAATTAATCAATGAGAAAAGTCACTAAATGCTTGGGAACCATGAAGAGCCTTAGAATTTTACCACTCACACCTGTGTCCTACTAATCTTGTGCTGAAGAACAATTTTGAGAGATTCTTTTGTTATGTAAACGAGAACTAAAAATCATTCTTTCTCTAACTTGTTTTATTTCTAGCATATCATTTGGTCGTGTGTGCATTCACATAGAAAATTTCGTTCAAAAGTAAGCATTTTCTATCAAAAAACATATCATGACTATTCGAGTATACTTTACTATATTCGAGTACATGCATTCACAAAGTTCCTATTGTATAATTATAAATCCTCATAAATTTGATCCTATTGTATAATTATAAATCCTCATAAATTTGAAGACATATCATGACTAACTGCTCATTACTAAAAATGAATTAACTTCACCAAAATTAAAAATTGCGAGTCTTAAGGACCTAAGACAAACCCTCTATGCGACAAGAATTTTAATTTGGGCCGTTATGGGCCTGTTTACCAAACAGCCTAAGTGTGTGGGTTTCATCTTTGAATATTAAATGGGTTTTCAGTTAAAGCTTTTCGGTCCAAAAACACTTGGTACAAAGTTATGTTTTTCACATAATTACTTTCATTTATTTATGAAAAAAAATAAGTAAATGATGAAATATCTTGTTTTTTAATATTTTATTTCAAAATCAAATATAAGCTGTATAGTTGCATGCACTGCGTCTTATGGAAGCATCAAGTATGTGATTTGACCTCCAATTTTAGTCAGGATGAAAATGTCAAATTAGAAATCTGGTTATGTTTGACTTGGTTTGATGAGTAATTTGAACCATAAAGGATAATAGCCGTGCCTATATTTTTTTTCTATGAATTAATCATTCCTCTGTACAGATACACCTTCCCCATTGTATTTTCTAACCATCACTTCAGAAATAGCATCAAATTAATGTTGAGAATATCTGGTGTGTTTCCACCACTCTGTGTGTGAGTGGTATACTAAATAATAATAATAATTAATAATAAATAACAATAGAATAAAAACCACCCATTACAGCTGGCCCTTCCAAAATCATATTGACCTTCCTTACACCTAACCAAACATAATCATACAATTGAATGACTTATTCATTCCCATGCTTTCCATCATCTCAAGTTTAAAAGTACACAAATTTTCAATAGCACACACATACCTCTTTTCGTCCTAAGCACAAATAATGGGATATTATTGCATATTATGAGAGGGAAAAAATGTACATTTCAAGTAGTCATCGTATGCAATAATACTAATTGGAGTCATACTTTACTAATAAATTAAAGGGTAGGATGTCTTTTCTAGGAGGAGATGGTTACAGCTACACTGTGGACCATATGTGGATCACTGATTTATTCCTTGGTTTTGAGTGAGGACTTTTAAGTTTCAACCTACTATTTATTATGCAATTAATTAAGTACTTAGTTCAGAGAATGGAATTGTTAGGCAAATGAAACATAACATGTGTGTTTGTTGGGGAGGGTGGGGGGCTAAGATCCAGCAGCAAATGGTATTAAATTAAGAATGACTTGGACATAGAAATATGGGGATGGTTAGGAAATACATATCAACCAGTTAAAACATTTTTTGGATTTGATTATGATGGCTGGCCACTAAACATATATGCAACCTTGTTGACATGTTCAAATAGTTCTTATCTTGTTCTTGTTTTTTAAAATTGTTCCTCTAGATCATGTTTTCCAATTTTTGAACATTGCAATATGGAACAAGGAAAAGAGTAAGGAAGATGGATCACTTTGGTCTGCTACTTGCCATTTATTTAATCCAAAGCAGGACATTCTGTATCTTTATTTGTTAACACATTAGATAATGATCAAAACAGGATTGGCATATTCAGGCAGCTATTTGTATCTTTAGTAGGTACATAAGGGGTTTGGAAGGGAACACAAATTACACATGATGAGTTGATGCACATTAAAAAAGAAAACTATCTATGGAGAATAGAATTGACATGTAGGTAGTTCGGTGCCTATAATAGAATATGGTATTGTCCTAAGGCTTTTGTGTCTTAGTTCTTAATGTTTGTTACAAAACCCTTAAGACGATATTGAAGTGGGAAATGCAGTTATTAATTAAGGAGCTAAATAATTGACATGACTTGGGGAGTCATATCAGTGAGGAGATATTAATTTTTACATAAAGTCATGAGGATCAACGATTCATCCCAAGCTAGCTGGATTTATAATTGGGATCTACGGAGATGATTGTATTCTATGATGGATCATATAAGGCCTATATATATGTTCCTTTCTTGTGTGATCAGTCCTTACCATTGCATCTTATTCCTATTCTTATGTGCTGCTTACAAAGAAGTCACAAAAGATACTTAAAGACAAAAAAATTTAAAGGACTGAAAATATTATTGCTCTGTATTAATTATCTGTCTCAACTACTAGTTCAGCCAAGAAATATGCAAGTGAACTGGATTTACAAATGTAAAATTTATTGTATAAACCCAAGTTTAACACTTTTTTATTTAGATACATTCATAATTAATTTTATAAAACTGCTTAAAAACATACGAGAACATATATCTTATATAAAGTTAATAGAACTAACTTTTATCATTAGCATCTATATATGAAGTACTAAACTTCTATACATTCAGGTATCACAAAATAGAATCAATAAGCAAAAGCTATAAAAACTAATAATACTTGTCATTGACATGCATGCATGGCTTTAATTGTTAGTTTCTTCTCAAACATGTAATAGAACATATATCTATATAAATATGTAGCATTCATTGTTAGTGAACAAAGCTTGGATTCCTGCGGGTTCAGCTTCCCCTTCTCGCGGATAGGTGACACTGATTGGGTCAGATATATAAATAGTACTATAGCAATTCAAAGTTTTGGAATTAATGTCTCCTATATATGCTTGATGCTTGACATCTCAATTGTTTTCAATTTTTTCTATTTATTCAGTCACAAGTTCTACCTAATTTTGCTTACGTTTAAAATGCAATAATGATGATAGTACGTAATAATAATAATAATTGGTGCACATTTGAGAATTATTTGAGAATTATTGATGTACATTTGAGAATTATGTTGTCAGAGCTACGCTTGGTAGCTAGCTAGCTAGGATCAAGATTCAGCATAAATAGTTTAAATGCAGTCCACTATTGGACATAGAACATTATTTTGTAACAGAGAAAGAAGTTAAATAAAATAAAATGCCACACAGAGTGGTATAGTAGAAAATAGAAACGAAACGAGTATAGGAAGCCATGTGGTTGTCCTTCAATTCTCCATTGAACTCACCTAGGTTTCTCAGGGACTAATGTAACAGGCACAATATGCAGCGTTTTGAGTGATCGACTCTGTTGAATATGTCGATGGCACATTCTATTGATTAAAAGTAAATAAATGCGCAATAATGATTAATACACTCTCTATTTTAGAATAATTACCAAGTTTTTGATATTATATACCATCCGTAAAAGTATTATTTAAAGTGAGAATTTCATTTTAAAGTAAGAAATTCATTTTTACTTTATTAATTAATGAAAACTCTCACTTTATGCCGCCTGTACCCGGTTTGCCTACATGAATCATAGTTAGTTTTCGGGATAGAGAGTCGGTTAATGTAGCATGTCCATGATGCAGTAACTGAGTTGTTGTTTTCTTGACTATCAAACAAGTTTCCTGTTCTTTTGTACATTACAAGCCACGCGCTTCTTTCCTTTGAATGTCTTCTATGGAGTAAAAGTCAATAAAGAGTAGCTCACATTGCTAAACGTTGCAATATTTTATACAGGTAAATAATAATGAAACTTAATTTAGAAAAAACAATAATATTTGTTGCATTGTTGGTAAACATACATACATAAGGATATTACTATTACTTTATCTATTTAACAAATCATACATTAATTACAACAGAGTAGGACTGTCAAAATGAGTTCAGCCTGCAGTCCAACCCGTTTATCCAGTTAAATGAATAGACCAAACATATAAAATCCGGTACGCGAATAATAAAAGTCTGTTTAGGCCAAGCCCGTTTAGTCTAAGGACCAAATTGGCCCGTTTAGTATTAACACAGACAAAACCCGCGGACTAACCCGTTTACCCATATAAATAGACGAACCAAACATATAAAAATTAATTTGCGAATAATAAAAGCTCGTTAAGGCCCAAACCGTTTAGGCCCGCGGGTTAGTCGGGTTGGGCCTAAACGGACCAATTTAATGGCCCGTTTGACAGCCCTAGAATGAAGTAATGCGATGACGAAAATAATAAGCATAAAAAAGAGGAAGTAAATTGTAGCTATTATTTTATATATAGTCTATAATTTTTTTTTTATTAGTGTTAACATTAGTATCTCAACAAAAGAAAATCTCAAGTAGTTCCTGAACACTTCCAATTAGCCTTTGAACATTTTAAATGTTATAATTTTTGAATATTTCAAACAAAATAACCCATAAGAATAATTTTTAAAATGTTGAAACGCCAATGATATTTTTTTTGTCAAAAAAACCAATATAGACACCCATAAAAGATTTAGAAGCCAATTAGCACGTTAACCGTTTTATATATTAGATAAATATGACAAATTTTTGGAGAAGGAGTAAAAACTGAAATCTGCCGTCATGAAATGCACATGCATGTGGCAGCAGCATGACAATTAAGATTAAAAAATCTATCTGCTGCATGCACACTTAAAGGCTGTTTCAAACGTCAGAAGGTTGGAACTTGAACAGGGAAGAAGAGATCAGCCAATCTCTCCTTTTTCATTTTTTATTATTTATTTTTATATTAAGAAGAAACTTGAACAGTTGATAGTGGTAAAAAAAGTATAATTCACAACCTATCACTTTCATGCACTGATACATACATACATATGAGAGATCATCACTTAGATTCTCTGTGGAAGACTCCAAAGTCGTCAACTCGAAATTTAATAGATTAACCTTTGATGTAATTATCCTATCCTCACTCAAAGCTGAGGAGTTTTGAGTCCAACCATTTCAGAATCAGATGTCATGGGTGGAAACACTTAACATATGTAGAAATTAGAATAGTTATATCCATATATAGTTTTCTAAAAGAAAAAAACTAGGTGCAGATTTATGGAAAATAAAATAAGGTAGTAAAAGTATCATTAATGATTGATATTTTAGTAGTGAGTAGAGTAGAGAGGGAATTTAGGGGGTGAGTATAGTGTAGAGCATGTTTGGGGCATTTAAGAAGAGAAAGGGAAGCCCATATATATATATATGGATCATTTTGCAACTTGCAAGCAGTGGACCAACCTTCCTTGGCTATAGCCTATAGATGTCTCCAAGCACCAAACTTCTTCTTCCTTACTCTGTGTCCATCCGCTAAATATAATATATTTATTGCTTATTATTACACCAATGGAATGGAATTGGGAGGAAGCTGCAACAACTAGGATTCCCCAATGCATTGGATCTGCTGCTTTCTATGTATGTATATATGCCACATATCCTCTCCAATTAAATTAAATTATATTATATTATATTGTTTCATATATATGCATATACTAGTATTATCAATTAGATAAGATGAGGAGGCCCTTCCAATAAATTATCATTGAATTCTGATTCTCTGGGATGGTCCTGCCCAGACACAATATCAGATTCTGTACCCACTATCTATACGAAAAATGGTGAAGAAATAAAGAGGGAGAGAGAGGAAAGAAAAGCAACTGCAATAGACCTGAAACTCTGATGCTGTAGCAGAAGGGTACCATTATTTTGTTTTTTTACTTACATACTTGTAATTTAAGTAAAAGAAGATTAATGTTATAGCTTAAATCATCGTGTTTGGTTTTAAATTACTCCGCCCACTATCATAACTAGTTAGTGGTTTAATTAGATTAAGAAAATACTAATTATACCAACGGGGGTTGGTCCAAGTGATAAGCGGCTTGGTATCGCTTAAGCAAGGTTTGTGTACGCAGTTATTCCCGTTGGGAGACTCACCCGCCATAATCAGATGCGCGACCCGGGTCAACCCGAATTAGTCAAGGCTAAGCCTTGGATATCGGGCAGGCAACCTAAAAAAAAGAAAATACTAATTATTATATTTTTAAATATGCCTATATTTATTATGAAATTTTTATTATTTACATTAATTATATTATAATTTTTTATAAGGATAATTTAATTTTATCACTTATTTTTTTTAAGCATGCAAATTAATTATTTTTTTAATTAGTGTAAATTTATCAAAAAAAATGGTAACATATAAGTAAAGAGAAAGAGTAACTACAATCATGTAAACTTTCTAGGTGCATCCTATGTTCATGTAAGCTACAAGCCACTTTGAGAAAACGGAAGGGGCAGGGTGTGAGGTTCCAAAAACAAGGCTCTCTCATAATAAAGTGTTATGTTATTTGTGCTTATTATTTATAAAAAAATATATTAATTTATTAGTCATTTATTATTAAATGTGATACTAATTAAATCTCATGATAAATTATTAATGAGGGAATAGATAACATTTTTGGAGGATTAATGAACGGAGGGTTAGTAAAAGAGAATAATATGGGGATGGAAAGCACTCGAGAGGAAACCCGAAAAGGAATTAGACACACAATAGAATAGCAAGGAAGGGAGGGGGGACACAGTTTTTGCGTAGATGTAGACAGCAAAGAAAGTGATGGAGGAGGCAAATTGAGAGGTGGAAAGCGGGACCCCCCCCCCCCAATTTGCCTTTAGTTGTGGTTTAAGGTCATTTCCTCCCCCCTTTAGTAGTGTTAGTGTATGCAACTAGAGAAAAGAGGGGACCCTATAGTGACATGAACTAGCATAAAGTTGGCCCCATTAGGTCGTGAGATATTGATAATGGAAGTTGCCTTCATCCTCTCTGGACTCGTTCCTACCACACCACTCCCCAAATTATATACATATTTCCTCACCTTTTAACCTTCCAATACTTACATCTATATTGCTTCAAGCTGCTGCATAAATTTGCAAGCAAAGCATGATTTGGACAATCGAGTGCTACTAGTAAGTGTTCATTTCAGGTGGCTGCTACCTATCACACTTCCCTCTTTCAAAGCATCATCATATCATTATTTGAGCCTGCAAGTTGCAACAACAACAACAACAACAACTGAATTAGAGCAGAAGCTAATGGTTTAATTAATTTGTCCCTTGACAATAACTAAAATCCGTTATCCTAGCTAAGGAACAAGTTAGCACTTTGAAAATTTGTCTGTTTTGTTTAGCGACTAAATGGGATGGGTCAATTCATAACCTATGATTATCTTGCAGTTTAATTGGCTACTATTTTGATCCATCAATCACTTTCTCTTCAAAGTAAAACCCTCAATTCTTGATGATTAATCAACACACACATATATATATCTTGTTCAATTTGACTCCCATCCATATCCTAACAACAGGAGATTGAATAACTTAATTTAACATCTTGTTGGAATTGAAAACAGCAAATTCTCTAGTCAATTTACTTTGACAAGATGTGGTGACCAGTAGTTTACATAACTGAAATTAAAACATGTTTAATTTATAATTAACGTAGTAGATTATACTCCCTACATTTTTTGGTTCTCAATTTTGACGTACGTAAATATTAAAAAAATGATTGAAAGATATAAAATTAAAGAAAAATTAATAATATTTTACATAATAATTCTTATTTAATATAAAGGTAATAAAAATAGTTAAAATTAGTAATAGTGTATAAATATAAGAGAGATTGTCTATATTTAATAAGAATATGTAAAAAAAAATAATTAATGTATTATAAATTTTAAAAAAAATAAATATTTATAAAAATATCAAAATAAAAAAAATACTGAGGCAGTAATAATTATGAAAGAGTAAATTGCCAAAAACGTGACCCATTGTTTGTAAATACTGAACGTGGAGTTAGAGGGAGATCAAATCAAAAGGGGGTGAAGAATTGATTCATTAGTTAACCACTCTTTTCATTGAAACTACCAACAAATTACACATTGTCATGTCTCACGATTGGGTTTGGGTATGGGTTTGAATCAACACGGAAACAGTACTCCTTATTAAGGAATTGATTAATAGTTAATTGGAAAGTTAGATTGAAAAGCATGATTTTAACGACAGTTTTAGTACAAAAAAAAAAAAGAAGAAAGAAAGACAGACATACTAAAAAGAAGGGGGAGTTTACTATTTTTGGAAAGGGATGACAAGATAGGTTAGAATCATGAGCCGCTAATTAATCATCATGGTACTGTGCCTCTGTACCATGATATGAACGCGCGTGGAATGCACGGTCTATGTGTTGGGACGGTGGAAGCGATGCGCCACGTGTCGACGTGCAGTTTGAAGCTTCCACTATAGGAAATGTCATCACAACTTCCCAGGTAAGGTAACGGATAAAATGCCAATCACGGGGTACTGATTCCCGGCTTTCTCCACGTCATCCAGTGATATGTCAGATCCAAAGCTCGTGGATTTGCCACGTGGAAGAACCCATGTGGGCGAAGACGTAGGTTGGTCCGAGTTCCAGCCATTATTCACTGGGCCCAGAAAAACACACTTCGCTATCACTAGCGCAAATGACCAAAAAATTGTTCATTTTAAGTTTAAAATTAGATGCGAATATAAGATCTCATTAATTATATATTTGAAATTATGTTTGATGTTTTGACTTGTAATATTGGGTTTGACAACATGACCATGCAATTAAATTAGCAAAGGATGGTTCGATGATTATAGTTGTAGTATTACGGAGTCAAAGGGCAAAGGGGCGTTTCCCGTTTGGGGACGGCTGGGCTGGGACAGGCCCACGTGGCGGTGATAGGAGTGGGGTCCAAAGCCCACAGCCTCGTTTATGGACACATCTCTTTCTATCCCAGCCTCTAGTCAGTCTAAATCCTCTTTCTCTCTCCCAGTAATTCTTATCATTTAAAAGTAAATCATTTTATGTGTAATTTTTATGTAAAAAAATTATATTATTAATTTTTTATTATTTATATTATATATAAATTTCATATTTTAAATTAACAATAAAGCATTATACATAATGTTATCATGTGAAAATTACATATACAATATTAAAAAAATCTCTCCTTTATTTATTGTTATGTTGTTTTATTTATTTATCTCGAAAATGCAATACTGAATAATTCACCCGTTACTTTATAAACACCCCACCTCACCCATTCCGGGCTTGAGAAGCTTGACAACATTTCACTCTATTTATTCATTCTGTTCTGTTCGTTCCTAACTCACACTGTCTCGTGCTTGCTGCACCACCTTCACATCATCGTCATCGTCATCATCATCACTAATAAGAGAGACAGAGAGAGAGAGAGAGAGAGATTGGGGTGCGTGTGTGTGTTAGGCATGACAGAATTAGTAGCGACCCTACTCCTCTTTGCTTTCCTCTAAAGTCATTCGTTCGTTCGTTCGTTCGTTCATTCATTCATTCGCTCACTCATTCTTGTGTGTTTGAAGAAGAAGCTAAAGGCATAAGAGAAGGATGTTGCACTGTCTCAACACGTCGGGGAATCTAGCTGGGAGCTGCTCCGACATGACCGTGTTGGAGAGGCAGAGGTCAAGGATGAAGTTTCCTCAAGAACAAGGCTACCTTTCTGCCTTGGACAACGCCACCGTCCTGTCTTCTTCTCTTGATTCAGGTTCCTCGCTTGCTGACGTGGTGGCTCCTCCCTCCATCATCAACCCCGACCCATCTTCAGCCTTCCAAAACGGTTGGCCCAAACTCGACAAGTTTGTAATGGGTTTCGGATCTTCTGGATTGCCGCCTCCTCCTCCTGTTTCAAGGACCTACAGCTGCCCACCTGTTCTGCCTGACTCCAATCTCACCACTGACTCTGCCAACAAGATCAACTCTTGTTCCTCATTAATCTCTAAGAAGAGAAAAGCTGACAAGCCTCACACCGCCACCAAGGTAATTTATATTTAGCGTCTATCCTTTAAATGGGTCTACAACATGCAAAGAAATCAGTCACTCACTGCTTTGGTTTATGACTTAAGCCATTGGTTTGGATGTGACGGTGTCTTGGACTAAACTAATGGTGACAAGTTTTGTTGGTTTTGTTTTAGGGTGTTGCGGAGAATGATAACAAAGGCAAGAGGAACAAAGTGGGTGCTGAAGATGGGGGATCCAAAATCACAGGGCAAAGAGGCTCCACGAATAACAATAACAACTCAACAACACCAAGCAAAAGCAACACACAGACTTGTGCTGATAATTCCAAGGAGAATTCAAAAGCGTCTGATCCGAAGCCTGATTACATCCATGTCCGGGCACGGCGTGGCCAGGCCACTGATAGCCATAGCTTAGCTGAAAGAGTGAGTAGAAATTATTACCAAAATTTATTCATTCTTTTTGTCTCAAGGTACACCAACTTGGGAAAATGTTCAAATGCATTTCTCTCTTGACTTTTTTTTGCCACTGGGGGGACTCAAAGCTAAGCATTCTGTTTTTGTGCGCAGGTTAGAAGGGAAAAAATTAGCGAGAGGATGAAGTACCTGCAAGATTTGGTACCCGGCTGCAACAAGATTACCGGAAAAGCTGGAATGCTTGATGAAATCATCAACTATGTCCAGTCTCTTCAACGGCAAGTTGAGGTAACGAGCTTGGTCCATTTTTCATCCCAGTTGCCCTTGCAATGGATCAAAAGAAAATTGAGGATCTGTTTGGTTTCTGTTTTCATAATTATGTGAAGTAATAAATATTGAAAATAGGAAATGAATACAGAAAACACGAAACATGTATTATGTATAGTTACTCTCTTTGTGAAGGCCATGTGAATAACTATATATATGAAATGTTACCATATGCAGTTCTTGTCAATGAAATTGGCTGCTGTGAATCCAAGGCTTGACTTCAAAATTGATGATCTATTTGCCAAAGAGGTAAATGGGATTGGGAAAGCACCAATAGTAACCCCTTTTTCTTTTAGCTCAATTACTCTCTTAAGTTTCATTGTTTCTGACATGCACATGTACTCGTGTTTGATCCTCGAAGGTGTTTCCTGCTTGTGCTGCAAGTTTTCCAGCCATAGGGATGTCATCATCAGACATGGCTAACCCTGCCTACCTTCACTTCAATCCACCACAACAGCAGATTGTTTCTGGTTGTGGGTTAGGTACAGGGATTAGCCCTCCAGACATGAGTCTTAGAAGGAGCATAAGTGCCCCAGTATCTTTGCCAGAAACATTTGTTGACTCCTCTTGTTTCACTGTAGGTTTCTTCACTTCTGTTTTATTTGTCTCCCCTTAATGTTTTAGTTATTGTGATCAGTTTTATTTCTCAATTTGATAATTTATGTACACTGCAGCAGATTCTGCCCTCCTCAACATGGGAAGGTGATTTCCAAAACCTTTACAATGTGGCTTTTGAGCAAGCACGACCACCACCATCCTTTCCTTCTCAGCTATTCACAGGTTCCAAGCCAATTTGTGTCTTGTCAAAATCACTTTTTTTTCCTTCCTTTTCCTTAGCCTAATATCTTAAAAGTAGAAAGTTGTGGCAAAAGAGAGTGGATATTAATAGATGATGGAGACTTTAGAGCCCCACTGATATTGATACAAGAGCGTAGAAGTGCTGCTGAGAACCGCGCCCCCCCCCCCCCATTTTTTTATCATAATGAATTAAAATTTTCAAAAAAGATCTGTTACTACTTCCACTCATATAAAGAGAAAGTTATAGGTTTTGTGCAGTTTGACTCGAGGGATTATTATTAGTACGGGCATAAAATGATTAATACTAGGCTGCTTAATATAAATTCTAATAATGTTGTCTGATATCTGTGCAGGTCTAGTTGAACCTAGCAATCTAAAGATGCAGATGTAGATCAGAGACCCTTCAGTTACTGTTGGTTGGATTAGCTCACTCCAAAGGCCTCTTTATCAAGATTCTTTTTCTTTTTCAAGTACATAGCATATAATGTATTGTTTGTATACTGCTACCGTAATATATAAATAAAAATCTATTAATACCAGTCTGCTGGCCTCAACCACTCTCTTTTGCAAGTTCACATTACAAATATAGCATTATAGCCAATGAAAAAAACAAAAGAAAAATGGGTGACAAGGATCAGCTTGCTAATTTGGGACCAGGCAACTTATCCAAGTTCCGTAAGAGAGCGTTGATGGCAACTTTTCACTGGTATCTCTCTATCCATATTACGAATTTTTGGATACCCAATTGAAGTGTAAAGCATAGATTAAATACTTGGTTACATAACACAGATATTTATTCACAAGTTAACCCCGGTAATGTTGTTATTCAATTAAAGGCTTACCTGGTTTAGTTGAATGAAGAAGAAAGACAAGGCTGAATTATGCTTGAGAGTTGAGAGAGAGGGACAGTGGAAATTGAGGGTGATAGTGGACCTTCACAAAGCAGCCCTTTGGGGACAGAATAAGAGTTGTGTTGATTGAGACAGTGATGGCTAAGGCCCAGAATGATTTATGCAACGCATATATTTATATAGCTCTAAATATGTGTTTGGGGGGGGGGGGGNTAACATGCATGGGCTATTTATTAATTAATTAGGGGGTTTTATCTATGAGAGGAGATAACAAGTGCAGTGGCTCAGTTATACTTCACTTTCAAGGCAATACATACATCATGGTGACATTGGTGGACCTGTCTCATTCATGGCCAAGATTTTGTTGATTCTCTTTGTTCCTGTGGATAGTGAGAGATGATCTTGGATTGTCCCTTCAATTGGCCCAACCTTCACAGCTTTATTATGTATGTGAGAACTTCTACTTCTCATCTCTCTCTCTCTCTCTCCACCCTTTCACTCACATGAGGCGCGCCTTCACTACTTTCTTCAATTCAATTCTTTTCAATTCAAGGCATTTAAAGGCTAAAGAATAAAAAATAAAAAAAAAACCCACAAAGATTCCCCTTTCAACTAGCATATTAAAATATTAAAAGATAAACATAGCCTTCAACGTTTGTGTCTCAATCTTCTTCGGAAATTTCTAAATCATTATCACACCCCCGGCCCGGATGAAGGAGAAGATAACATTCTAAAATACTATATTATAATAATTTTAATATTTAATATTTTACAGTGGAATGAATATCTTCAAGTAAACTTGTATGCTTATTGCTGACATAAATGTCAGAAAAGTAGCTTCTTAATTTTTTTAATAGCTATAAATTGCAGACTATCCGGTTTTGGTCAATAAAGAAGCCAAAACTAGCAGTTCACCCTTTTTGAAGCTGGATTTTGTTACTTCATTTGAAGAGACATGTTATGAGCCACAAACGAGTAAGCAATAAGGCTCCTCCCATAAGCCAAACCCAATAATCCAAGTCTAAGGCCACTTTGTTTGTGGCCCAATAAAGAAATACAAAACATGCCACAGAATATGATGTTCCTTTTTTGGGAAGAAATAAATTAAGAATCAATCTTCACCACACTAGTACTTGATGTTAGATGCATTACCAAACAAAGCCAATATACAAAACACAACCTTTTTACTACATAATTCCACTAGATGACTGAAGCCTCTCCAACATCTGTCAATCAAAGAAATGAAACTCCATTAAAATGGTATTATTCAGCTGCTGCAGGAGAATGTAGAAAAGAGGATTTATTACACACACACACACACACACATATATGGGCCCCCCAAATGATTTATTTCCCATAATATGGTCCATGTAAAAAATTTACATTTGTATGGGCCTGAGTCTGAATTCGCCACAGGGTGTGGCGAATTCAGACTTTTTTTTTTTTTAAATGTCTGGATTCGCCACAAGGTGTGGCGAATTCAGACTTCGGCCCATACAATTGTAATTTTGTGTTTCAAGCCATATTTGGGTATATAACTTATACTACAACCATAGAAATGCAAAGAGGCCTAGAAAAGAATGTGAAAGGCACACCTTTTCCAGGAACAATCACAACAGGTGCTGCTTTACAATGGTGAAAGCAGTACTCACCAACACTTCCCTGTAGCACACTGAGGAACACAACAAGAAGCAGCGCACTTGTGCATCAGAATAATCGACAGCTACATGATTTATAGAAAGGAGTGGAAAGGCAAACCTTTGAATCAAGCTTCTGCCTCTGGTCCCCAGAATCACGGCGGCAGGTTTGATCCTCTCTGCTTCCTTGCAAATCACCTTTCCTGCATCACCTTCCACAATCCGAGCCACTGTTTTCACCTGAATATAGCATGATCATATAGGATTAGGCACACCTGCATTGAGAACTTCCAAGGAAACATTCTAAACACAACAAACAGTTCTTGCCTAGCGAAATCTAAGTGTGACAGACACTAGTAAGTAGTAATAGGCGATCATCAACCCAAGTTAATCGTAACATTGAATTCAGAGAAAATGGCATTACTTCTGTTTGACTAATTAAGCACCAAAACCACCTACCAAAGTTGGATGTGATTGTTCTCACATGCAAAGGACTCTAATAAAAACAAATGAAAATTTGGATAGAAGGTTATAAGTTGTGCAAAAGAAGCGTCTCAACCATTGAAAAGATGTTTCAACTAGGAGCTTCTAAGCCAATTGGATCGGGGAAACTGGAATTTCATAGAAAATGGATGCTTTAACACTTTCATTGTTTTGGGAGAGGGGGAAAGGGGGGCCGAGATATTTTGGCATAACACATTTTGGAGTTGAGTTAATATCAAGTAGCACAAGCAGCGGTTATTCTTTGGCAAAATCATCATTTGAAAAAGATAAACTATAATCTGGGCTCTAATTAACTAGTTAATGCACAATAGTCAGGCTTTCAACAACAATCTCACAACTTGAATCCACATGATTGTTTTTTTGCAAGGCTTATACATGTATCAGGGAAATAGATCATGTAAGTAAGTGTGATTTCTCGACATTTTTTTGCTTCTTATTTTGTTCCTAATCATGCTAAGTGTCATTCATAAAGTGTTTAATTTGATGAGTTAGATCTCTCAAACATTACTCCGCCATTAATTAAAGATGTAAGACTTATACAACAAAATAATTAATGGTTAGATATTACACAGAGAATATGCTAACCATGACGACTTCAAAGGCCTCAACTGCTAATTTCTCCATCAGTCCCTGAGTCATGTCGTAAACAACCTGGTTCTTTAGATCTGCAAAACATTTAATAAGGGGGGAAAAAATGTTTTCTCAAATTTTGGTGTGAGGGCACATAGCCTGAATTGTAAATATGTTGCATGTCGTTTTGTTTGAAGCAGAAAACGAATAAACAAAAACTAAGAATATGCGAAACAAATAAACAAACAAACAAACAAACCATAAACGGCGTGAACGAGATGAACGGTATCAGCGAGCCTGCAGAGATGGACAAGGGCCCAATCGAAGGCATGTTTGCTGTTAGGGCCATGATCTATGGCTATCAGTATCTCCCTTCCTCTCCTTCGTTCCCCTGTTTCCCTCTCCAGCTCTGGCTCAGCCACCACTGGGATCATAGACGGAAGCTTCACCTCTCTGTACTTGTACTCTTCCACGTCCTCGATCACTGTCTCCATCTTCTTCCAAACAATTCAAATTTGCTGAACTAATCGCTCGGTCTTTACTACTTTGAAGAGTTTACATTACATATTATGGCAATTAAAATAGAGTTCTTTTTCCGTAGCCGCCTGAAAGTGTCGTGTACAACTGGAAAACTGTAGACGTTCATAGTGGGTCTGGTCTCCACATTTTTACTTTTTACTTTTTATTTTTTATTTTTTATTATACTACTTGAAGCAGCACCTTGTAGGCTTTCTTTATTTTACCACTTAAACCACACTTTATTTTTTACTTTTATAGATAATTATTAGAAAATTCATTCACCATTCAATCTTAAAAACTAGTTTAAAGACTAACTTAAAGGGTGAGGATTGTTGTGTAGTTGACTTATCATTTAAATTGACCAGCACGATAAACATTTGAGCTTACAAGTTAGTATTTGCCAACTAAATACAGATACAAATGGTGAAGGGCAGAATTGCGTATAGATAGATATGTTAGTGAAAAAAGCTAACATATTAAGATTCCATTTATAATAAGGAAAAGTAAGGAGCCTTTTAGCATGGTCCAGGTGATTACCGGGAGCAAATTGGTCCTACTATTAAATTTTTTTTATAAAATTACAAAATTACTATGTTACCCCAACCCCCTTTCCCTTCCCCCCTCTCTTTCTAGGGTATCTTTTTTCGCGCCCCTTTCCCTTCCATGAACTCTCTCACTGCATTTCTTCCTCTACTTTCCACTCTCTCTATGTACAATCTTGAAACCATCGTTTCTGCCGCCCACACTCCGCCGGTCACGCCTCCAAGCTTGACTTCGAACCCACCGCCAACACTCTCTCACTCCCTCAACTCTACTCTCTCTCCCCATCTGTTCTCTCTCTCCTTCTAAATCTTTCTTCAAGGGGCTGCCACCAAGGTTGTCAAACTCGAGAGTTTAAGTAAGCTCGTGGAGTCTTAGCAAACTCGAACTGTAAACTCGTATGAGTTTACATACGTAAAAAAAATGTTATAAGCAATATAATTAGGAACTAAACTTAATTAAATATTGTATTTATAATTGAAATTGAATAATGTTAACGTTAAATTAAATTAATGAAATAAATATCATAAAATACACCTTAATGCATGACACTTAGTGATTATGTCATACTTTATTCAATATCTATATTATTTTATAGTTCAATAAAACATAGCTCAATTATGATAAATATATGAAATTAGCTAAATAAACTCAATGTATATTATCTAATATAAACAAAGTTAGGTAAATATCTAACAAAGTTACAAAATTTGTACATTTTGAGGTAAACTCATAAACTCGTATGTAGATTTTAACTCGTAAACTCGCTAGTAGAATTGAGAGTTTACCTAAACTCATACGAGTTTACAAAAAAGAGTTTACATAAGTATTAACTCATTTTATGTAGTAAAATCGTAAATTCGTAAGAGTTTACGAGTTAACTCGAGAGATTAACAACCATGGCTGCCACCACCATGGCAGGTCACCGGCGGCGGCAAGCTACCCCCTTCTCTCGGATCTGTCCCTCTCATCTCACACTCTCTTGGTTTCCTTCTCTCTTTCACGGATTCTCAAATTCGCTTATCTCTTAACTCACCCTCTCTCGAATCTGCTTTTCTCTTCTGTCGCTCGATTTGGGGGGGTGTTGTGTAATTTTGGATGGTGGTGAGGTTGTTGTGATGGTAGTGAGTGGTTTCTGTCTCTCTCCCCTTCGTCGTCTCTCTCTTTGGCTATTTGCATGTGTGTGTTTGGCTTTGATTTTCTATTTTGTGAGTTTCTTTCTTTGCAGGTGGGTGAGCTTGGTGGTGGATGGTGGTGATGGTGGGAGTTGTTGATGGAGGATGATGGTGGTGGCGGTGGTGATTCTGGTAATGTGGGGTGGTGATGTTGGATCAGATTTGTGATTGGAGAGAAAGGACAAAGATGGTGATGGAGGAGGGTGGTGATGGTGAGGGTTGTTGATGGAGGATAGTGGCGATGGTGGTGATAATAGGTGGAGGCGGCGTCGGTGCCACCAATGTGGGAGGAGGTGGAGGAGGGGCAAGGGTTTTAGAAAATTAAAAGGATGGAGAAGGGTAAAATTGATAAATGAAACAAAATATTATTAAAATATAAATAAAAATTATTATATATTATCATATAATTATTTATTAGATTTAATATTAACTGTCTATTTATGTTTTGAACGGCTAAGATGCTAGGATAATTTTGGTGTGGATAACCACCTGGACTATGTTAGAAGGGTTGGAAAAGTAAACTTTTTTTTTTTATTTTTTTTGAAGGTAAGGAAAAGTAAACTTTAATATATATGCATGAGTTGTGTTGTTGACAGGAGTCCTTGGGCCATCTATTGTCTGCATTTTGGGCCGTCCACTTACATTGAGCCCATTGCCAATAATGTAGCCCAATGAACAAGTCAGAGTCATCTCGTCATGATGTTTCGTCCTAACCCTGATAATAATGACTTGGAATTCAGGAATGTCAATGTTACATATGTACATTCCACCAAGGTGAATCTTAGGTGTGGATTCCATTTTTGGAGGGCACAAGAGTAATATTACTCTTATTTGATTTGAAGTAGGTGAGGAATAATGGGAAATGAATATTTTCAATCAAATTTATTTTTACATGAGGTTGGAAGTAATTTTTTACCACTCATATCATGAAAGGTATATAAACGTGATTCTCTCGTGTTTATTTTAAACGATTAAGGTAGGTAATAAGGTATTCAATGCATGCATGACCTACTTAGGTGACAAAGAAAAAAAAAGGGATGGAATACGATGACTGGTAGGTTCAGGTTGTTATATATTTCTGTTTTATATTTAGGCTTAGGGTATGTGTTATATCACTCTTCCCCCCCGTCAAATGGAAGGACGGGATCGAGTCATTAATTAAACTAAAATGAATGAACCAAAAGTAATATAATCATTTTGGTCTCTACTGATTACAATATATATATATATATATATATATATATATATATTTTTAGTTCGTAAGAATTTTGTTAAATTATTAAATTAATTAATTTAAGTCTCAATGCATAAAAAAATTCACTATAAAAAGAATTTTTTTTGCAAACAAGTGTTCTTAGAATATTTATTAAGAAAATATATATGGTACACAATTTTATATTAAAAAAATTTAAAATTTGTATATTTTTAATATTATTAAATACTTAATTAACTTTTAAAAAAATTATTTTGACTTTCTTAGCCATGTCTTAAGGCATTAATTAGCCAAACCTAAAAAGAAGAACAAGAGACTCCCCTCAATTTCACAGCATGCATTAGGTTCCACTTTTCCTTCTTCTAACCACCAATATCCCATTTAATGTTGTATTTTGTGCGGTACTATTGCCTCCCTACATCCTTCATATTGTCTTCTCACTTCTTACCCTTAGAAAACAACCACTCTATATATACCAAAAAATAAAATAAAAATCACTTTTTTTTACATTGTTATTCACGTTCAATAATTATGACTAATCCAATATTTGACAAAGCTTGCTAAAAAAATATAATGAACATAAACATTTAAAGTTATATTAACAATTTTAACTTTTACACATCACAAACCAACTTTAAAAAGTGAGTGCTTTCAAAAACATCCCCTAAATCAAAGCACCCAAACATTTTTATTTATCAAACATAAAAAAAAAATTAACTTATAATTTTCATGAGCTAGAACACTATTAAAAAAACTTAACCCAACCAACCATCCAATATACCAAATATTCATTGTTAGTCTCTTGTTTTTTCGTAAATCCATGTTATTTTTTTATTTTGGTATTTTATTAATTAAGGATCCTTTATTTTGTAATTTTAATAAAATATATCACTATAGTATAATTAATTCTCCTCATTATTTAGTTTAATTATCATTTTAACAAGTTTTATGAATGAAACTTAATAATAATATTAACTTTTCTTCCTATTTTATCCAAAAACAAAATTACTGATTATCTTCATGAAATTGTTAAAAAAGTAACCCTAAATAACTAGGAGACTAGCATTTCTCAAGAAAAAACCACAATGCAACTAATGCACCGTTACGTATGATGGATTTAGAAGCCGAACAAACAAGTCAATATTACTGCTAAAAGACAGTCTCAAACGTTATTTCGTGTATAAGATTCTAGTTGTATCTGGACCTGTTCTGTGGATAAATGCATTTCGTTTAAATTTATGAATTTACAATGAATGTTAAATAAATATTTTGTCATATTAATAGTCAGTTATCAATTATAATTATAATTTAATTTTGTTATAATATTGTATTTTTTTTAATGATTTATAATACATATATTATTAAATTTGTTTGACTATTACGGTAAGTAAGTACCAACATGGAGGTGATTGAGTGGTGGGTGTTGGCACCTTAAAAAAAGAAAATTCTTTGAGTGTGAATTTAAGGACAGGGCCGGCATGTAAGTAGTTTTGTAGAGAAAAGAAAAATACCGTAAGTAATTTAAAAATCATATAAAAGAAATTTATTTAGTTGACAATACAATTATGAATTATTTTTTTCTCTCTCTTTCTAATTTTACCTTAACTGAATAATAATAATAATAATAGATTAACAAAAAACTCAATCAAAAAACGGCGGTAATAAGGCATTTCCTGGAAACGGGCAAACCATGAGTTGAAGTGTGTGAATAAAAGGAGCAGTCGGTGGAAAGTGGCGAAGGCACACAAGCCACACTCTCTTGTGTCTCAGTTTTGCGATGGGAAGCAAGATTCTGTTCATCGGAGGCACCGGCTACATCGGAAAGTTCCTCGTGGAAGCGAGCGCCAAGGCTGGCCACCCTACCTTCCTTCTCGTCAGGGATTCCACTCTCTCCAACCCCTCCAAATCACCCATTCTCGATAAATTCAAGACCTTGGGTGTCAACCTTGTTTCCGTACGTTGCGTACCTTTTGTTTGTGTAATATAAATATATAAATTTAGAGAATTGCTAACTTGAAGGGATTGTTAATGGAACGAACAGGGAGATCTGTACGATCACCAAAGTTTGGTGAAGGCGATAAAGGAGGTCGATGTTGTCATCTCCACTGTAGGACACTTCCAGTTAGCTGATCAGGACAAGATCATTTCTGCCATTAGAGAGGCTGGAAATGTCAAGGTACACAGAATATTATTAATAACCATGCTGATTTTGTATGTCAATTTCTTTTATTTTTGAACATAATTTAAGGTATAGTGAACCTGTGCATTCACCTAACGCTTTACGCTCTCTCTTGCATGTGTAAAACTTTTTAAACCACTTTGGTATTTTGTATTTCAGAAAATATGTTTTCTTTGTGCTCTGCAGTATTTTCTGAAGTCGATGTAGTTTCAAAACCAAGAACTGTTTTAGGTGTAGAAACTAGAAACACTGGTGAATTCTTTCTGATTTATAGCTAAGTTACCCAACTCAAGAAGAGCTGAACCACACTTTTTGACCATTTTAACGTCTAGTGTTTGACAGAAGACAAGATGAAGCTTGTTAAAATTTGGAAGATACTTCCATGACTACTTCTTTAATCATATTCTTAGATGCAGATCTTCTTTTGATTTTTGAAACTTGCTTTGATGACATTTTTTTTTCAGAGGTTCCTTCCTTCTGAATTTGGAAATGATGTCGACCGAACTCATGCAGTGGAGCCAGCAAAGACTGCATTTGCTACCAAGGCCAAGATTCGCCGAGCCATTGAAGCCGAAGGAATTCCCTACACTTACGTGTCATCCAACTTCTTTGCTGGTTACTTCTTACCCAACTTGTCCCAGCCTGGAGCTACATCTCCTCCAAGAGATAAAGTTGTTATCCTAGGGGATGGAAACCCCAAAGGTAAAAATAGTTCAAACACAAATGTGTATCAGCTTTAGAAACTTACATATACATTTCCTTAATAACGTTTGCTTGATTAACAGCTATTTGTAACAAGGAAGAGGATATTGCAACTTACACGATCAAAGTTGTCGATGATCCAAGAACTTTGAACAAGATTCTGTACATTAGGCCACCGGCTAATATCTTATCGTTTAATGACCTGGTATCTCTTTGGGAGAAGAAGATCGGTAAAACTCTATGTGCCTGAGGATCAAGTCCTGAAGCAAATTCAAGGTTATTGAGTAATAATTAATCATGATATATGTGCTGCTGGGTTTTACAGTGGTAACTTTATTTCTCTTTTTCTTTTCAGAGTCATCGCCACCCTTGAACGTGGTCCTGTCTATGTGAAGGGATCAGACTAACTTCGAAATTGAACCATCATTTGGTGTAGAAGCTTCAGCACTCTATCCTGATGTCAAATACACCACCGTGGATGAGTACCTTAATCAGTTTGTCTGAGATGCACACCAAGATTTTATGTCTAGGTTAAGCTTGATAGTCTAAATAAAGATCCATGAATTAGGACATCCTAGGCGGCATGTGCTCCTTTCAAGAACCATGTATGAAGAAACCTATGCTATGCTATGCTATTTTATTACATTTACATTTACATTTACATCCACAATTAAGTCATCAATTTGTAAGTTATTTTGCCTCTTTACTCATGCGGAAACACCCCTTTCACGGGAATCGATGGCTGAAAGACATTATTTTGCAAGCGAAAACTATGACAGTAAACCTTGTCAAACCAAGGTTATATCCCTCATGGAAACTCTCAACTTAAATAGTCAGGAAACTTTTCTCAAAATCTATTTAATGTCAGTATTTTAACTCGCACACTGTATAGATGGCGACTAGTGTATTGGGGAAGAGGTTACAGGCGACGCAACTAAATAATTGATAAACGCCATGTCCAACAATGACAAAAATGGACAGTACCTATACAGCTTGAAAGCACATTGGCTTACAACTGCATCATGAGCAACGGGGCCAAGATTCATCGTACATCAAAAGACAAAAATTACACGGAAAGAGACCCTACCTAATAGTCCATCCACTCTTTTATACTAGAGGCAGACAGAAAAGAAAGCAACGGATGAACTTTGCCTTGGTATTGCGGTAAAATGACCAGGCGGAAAACAATACATCAAAAAATTCACAATACAATCAAAGATTTTACAACAAATCCAAAACTGAACTAACTGATGTGTATCAACAATGAAGTTCACTGCCAATATTAGCGTCCGTGTCATCTGGCATCACAAAACAAGTGAAGGCTAAGATTTTCGACTACCCTTGAGTGTTCATAAAACCTAACTCTTCATCCAGTAGATTTGTGTGCCATAAATCAAGAAACAGCAAGCTTTTAGTCTGCACGCGAGCCACTGATACTTGCAGAAGATTTCTTTCCACTATACTTCTGTAAAATAATAAAAGAAACCATGCATTATATTTCAAGTAGAGGATACAAAATAAAGCGAATCTGACATGTGCTGGACTTCAGGTAGAAAACAAATAGCAGTTGACAAGATAAATGATGCAAAAGCAATTTAATTAAGCATACGAAAAATCAACCTGCTTTCCAATGTTGAATGGAATATATCTGTATTTGATCATGTGTGCGATTTGGCGCCTCATTGTAAGGACAAACAGAACAATCCAGTAACAGAGTAATATGGGCCAAAAGACAGGAACATCAAATACAGAAAAGAAGGTCATCCCGAATGCTATGCAGAAAGCCTTTGTGAAAGAATACCTGCAGCCATAATAAAATTACAAAACTCACTGACCAAATAAATAAAGGGAATGCACATTAATAGAACCGACCTCATTTAAGACAGTTGGATTATATAAAAATAAACTCAGACCACCATAATCAGTGAATAGTTTTATTCTTGTTTACAATGCCATTCCGGCCATGTAACAACATCTAATCTGCATTCAGAAACAACTTTGATACTTTCCTATCAATTTTAGCTGTTTGGACACAAGCAATGCGAAACAGGTCCTTGATTCAAAACTTACCAGAACTTGAACTCAGGGAGCCGGCGAATGAAGGGTTTGAACTCATCAGAACCCTTGGTTGGCAGCGAAGGTCCATCCAACGGCTCGGCCTCCGGATCAACCAGAGGGGAGAGAAATCCAATCAAGAGATTGAGGAGGTAGATTCCGAGTCCATAAGACACAATGTAAAACCCCTGGACATAAAAAACCCTCAAAGCATATGTGGATGCAATAAGCAGAGTCCCAACCCATCTATAGGCAGAATGGGGAGTGGACTTATCCAGATAGTATTGGAAGAGCCTGGAAAATTGCTGCAAGTATTGGTTGACGGCCGAAGATGGCGAGGCGCCACCGCCGCCTCCAGTTCCCTCCATTGAAATCACAACCTGAAACACATGAATAAATAAATAACCAAGTCTCAGAATATATAAACGAAAGCAGCAATATCAACATGAAAAAGGCAACCCTAAATTCCAATGACATATACGTGGCTAAATAATCTCGAATCATATACTAACGTTCACTATGATGAATGAATGGTTGTTGAGAGAGGAAAACCTAACAAATGCGGAGAAGAGAAGGGAAAGAAAGAGAGAGGTAGGAATAGGAGCTGACCAGGGTGAGAGAAACAGAATGGAATCGGATCGATGAAGGACGGATGAACAGATCTACCACTTTATTTATTTATTTTATTATTATTATTATTATTTTGTTATTTTTTTCCGAAATTGGTTTGACACGTTAGGCTATTTAGCAGAAAGGATCACCATCAGTGCTGAGGTGAGGGCATCATCCCCCTATCAAATTATCATGTCATCCACTTAGTAGTTAATTACGCTTATTTGTCATTTTAGGCAATAGCAAAGAAATTAAGAAAATCATTAAATAACTTCAATTTTATAAAAAAAATATTAATTTATTAAATTATTCTTTATATTTTTTTGATTAATTTTTTTCCATTAAAAATAAAATTAGTGTTCAGTCATTATTTTTATATTGAAATGCTAAATAGATTAATAATATGGAATGATTTTATTTTTTTTAAAAGAGACTAATATTAAACAACGGAAGAAGCATAAGATTTTGCTAATCAATATTTTAAAGATCTAAGTTAATAAATTTGAAATAAAAGGTATTAAAAAACTTATGAAGTCATTATAATTGTTTATGCAAATACAGATTCAAAACTTTTAAGTCTTTTTTTCAATTTAACAAAACTTAGTCTTTAATTATGCATGTCTTTGGTCAAAATCCTTATTTCTATTATCATAAATCAAGAGTTTGGTTTCTCCAAAAAGACCATAAAATTGAAAAAATCCATTAAAAAGTCAATGGCGAAAATGGGCTTCCATGTCCAGATATAAGACAGGTCTGACTTTGGTCCAAGACCCCCTCGACATATATATATATATATATATATATATATATATATATATATATATATATTAAGTGCCCTAGATTGGCTTTTGACAAATGCACAACCTGTTATGATTTTCTCTGCGTAATGGTAGATTAAAGAGATAATTAATTTGAACTCAGAGTCAGAGATGAAGATCAATGTTACCTGTTAAGTCAGTTAATGTACTAGCTTTACAGTGCCATTGACACTTATTGGCTAACAAAAATTATTGACTTCCATTCTCTCGTGAAATTATGTCTAAAGGAGCAGCAAAATTGTACAACTTAGCAATTAATTCAGACGTTGAAAGGGTCATCTTGGACAAAAATATTAGTTGTTAACAACACCAGGTTAGTTAGATACCACTAATATTGTTTGTCAACTCATGACAGCGAGGCATATCATATGATATTTATTAACATAAAGGTCTGTCTCATTTTGGAACTATGGAACATTTTATAGAATGAATTAATGTTTTCTCTTCTCTTTTCTTTAATCTTCGCTCAAGTGAATGAATGCATAAGTGCATATGTACCTTCCTTGATACCTTCCTTGATCAATGATTATTACGAATAATAGTTCCATTTTTAACACGACATCCACTCTGCTCCAAAGCTAGTTCGAAAAAACCACCTCCACCAATGCTAGAATTCACACACGGTGGTGCAAACTGCACAATTGCATCTCTCAGCGTGAGCAAGCCCGTAACTTGTCCATTATCATTGATGAGAAAGGTGAAACTGCTATTAGTCCGAACCATGTCCTCCATTATTTGCTTCAGTGTATCATTCTCCTTGTTGCTAACCGGCGAGTCCATCCTGGGTAGGAAGCTGTTTCTCATGCGCAGACTCGCTTCTGCGAGAAAAGCCCCGCGGTCATGTTCATTGCTTCTTGGTTCAGTGTCTGTTTTGACAGTTTCTTTGTGAATGAATTCTTCCACAGTTAAGATCCTGTTATTGCATAAAAATTAGAAACAGGTGTCTTAGTCATCTTGGTTACATAGATAATGTTGACTTAATTCAATATTGTTGTGTACATTAGCTTATTTTCTAGAATAATTTTATAATTGTATCACATTTGGGGACATTACTAGTAAGGTGTTTTTTAAAAATTGGTTGAGAGCGGTCTTAACTTTTTTTTCTCAACTAATATTTAAGGGACACTTTGAGAAGATATTATTTTGTGGGCACGTGCCTAAGAATTTTTTCTTAGGTACACACAAAAAATGTGAGACCTACAACATTATTAAAGATATATTTATATACAAATGAGACTTAACACATTTTCTGTGTGCGCGCGCCTAAGCATTATCTCCACCTTTAGATGACTCTTAAAAGGTGCACTACTCTATTTTCTAAGGCCAAAGCAAACAAAGAGAGGACAAGTTTTGTGCTTACGTTCTACTTCTGAGGAGTTCATCACTCTTTATAAGATGATGGACGTCACTATTCCTGACATTGCCCATGAGCTTCTTGGTGTGCTGATCTACAACTGCAACAGCACAGGTATGATTCTCCCAGAGCACCTTGATAGCATCTGAAACAGTTTGGTTCCCAGATACAGAACAAGGATGTTCTTGGCCTTCAAATCTGTGGATCAAAAAACAAACACACAACATGTGGCCATGTCACTTAAGCAAAAGTAGCAAGTGAATGTATGCACTGTAAGGAATGTGAGAGGATGAGAGCTAAATACCTAAAATCAGACATCTTATTGTCTGCAACATTATCAAACCACTCTAGTCCACTTGATTGAAGAAGGAACTGGACTATTGCATTCTATTCTACCACAAATGCAAACATATTATTCTAAATGTGAATATGTGAACTTTGGATGAATTCTACGCAATATAATTCTAAACCTGAACTTAACTGGCCACTTAATACCTGCGTAACGAAACCGATGAGTCCTGGATTATATTGCTGGTGCTGTATTACCGGTAAAACGTGTAGCCGATGCTTAGAAAGGAGTAGCAGTGCATGCAAAATGGTGTCGTCCAATCGCACCGGGAAAAATGGTTCCCACAGGAATGACTTAGCCAACTCTCCAACCTGATTAGATTCAGTCCAGAGTACAAGAGAAAATTACAAATTTTGTTCAGTTGGAACGCAGTGATATTTGGCCATTGTATTGTAGTGAAACAAGAAAGCGGGAAGGTAACAGAAAGGAAGGTGGAGAAGCACTTTGGTTTGGCCAATCTCAGGAACCTGGTCTAGGATGGAGAAGAAGCCATCGTTATCTATATCCTTATGCATGGAATTTTCGCTGATCTTTTCATATTCCTAGAAAATAGAAGAAGATATCAAAGTATATAATTTAATGGGTCTAAAGAATAAAATTGGAGAGTAGTGTTAGCATCATACATGGAGACACCAAAGGACCATGCTAGCGAAATCAATGAAACCAATGTAACGATCTGAAAATCTCATGCTGGCTGAGGCTGTGTCGGAGTCTGATGATAATAATACATCCACAATGACCCCACAAAATATGTCCTTCGCATACAATATCTGGATTGCATCCCTAAGACTGTCTCCAGCTTTCAATTCCAAAACTTTTTAAAGATAAATAAAACAAGAATAAGCATTCATGTTTATGGAAACAAAACAAAGTTGCCAACATAGATTACAAGTACCAACTACCAAGTGAATCTTGTATGCCGGATATTGAACTAATGGGTATGCGATCAAGAAATTTCTGGAGGGCAGAGCCTGAGTCCTCCTGCTCCCTCTCATCATCATCATCCTTCTTCTTCTTGTTGAGGCTCGAACTGAGGTTGTTTTCCTTCTTGTCCGATACGTTCAACGCCTCCGCGATTCTCCTAGATTGCATTATTATTGTTACCTTCTTGTTTGGTTCTCAATCAATCAACTTCACTTTCACATATTTAATTCAGTTTATTATATCTCTCTCTCTCTCTCTCTCTCTCTCCACCTGTGCCCCTCACCGGTAATTTAGGCCCTTAGACTCGTCTCCAGAAGCCTCTAGTTCTACGTGTCATTCTCTTGGTATTGCCACGTGGCATTTCCTCTGTGGAGTGCCCAACCATTCATAAAGAGGGCCTTCAGAAGACATAACATACGAAGCTTCTCAATCTCAACAGTGTTCATTTCTACTATTACTAGTTACATCAATCAATTGCCCATCCAAATTTAAAAAAATTATTTCTTCTTGGTCGTCATGGTACATAACATTGATTCACTAATTGATTATTAAATAAAATTTTAATAAAGTATAAATTGTATTAAAATTTTATTTAATAATAAATAATTAACGAGTCAACTCAGTATCTCTTAACTAAATGAATCTTTGATGTTTTTCTTTGGTCTCAAACCGAGGAAAACATAACGTTTGGTTTCTCGCTCGTGAAATTGAGTTTCAATTCACCCTGTAAGCAGGAAGATGATAGTAATGAAACTGTTTTGGTGAGCTACTACTCTACACATAAGTGGAAGATAGTAAAGTATTTTGCATTTAGAATCCACCAAACAATGAATGCTCAGATTCCATATCACCAATAATAGTAATTAATACATATAAATTTTGTGGTGTACTGGGGGGGATATTAAGTTATAACATCTTCATGGTTCATGATCAGCCCTTCTATTTATTCACTTTCGTGCATACCATGATTTTCATGTTTTATTCAATCATTCATTCTACTCTTACATGTAGTTAGGGAGCTTCTATTTTACATGCAGCAATAGTGGGGAAGAGGGGGTGCTGCTCTCTTAAATGGGACATAGCATTGCAACAGCTTCCCTTTCGTCCTTCCTCCAAAGATGGGGAATGCTCATTCAGAATGCCTCTTCCTGCGCCTTTGGCCAAAAACCATTTTTATATGACAGTGCCATCGTCTATGGTTGCCTTCTCCATTATGATGGTGATTCCTGATCGAATGTAGAACCCGTCTTCTGGTCTATCTGCTTCTTGAACACCCTACAGAGAAAAACCATTGAACTGGTAAGGCATAACATTATATAATAATACTTACGATTGGTGCTACACAATGGTATTGGCTAAAAGCTGAAAGGAAGGTCAGAAATGGGTAGCCATGCTTACATCTTTGTTCGTGATGACGACACCTTTCCCAATCTTTGAATTCTTGTCAATGATACAGTTCCTTCAACAAAGATAAATTATGTAGCAATTTTCATTACTCCTTGTTGACAAATCTAAATAGAATGTCAATTTTATTTTTTTCTAATCATGGTACTGACTGATTCAACTCAACAAAGTTCTTAGGTGATCCAGTAATTCTGCTGTCCATCTTAGGATGTAGTTTGAGTTTGATGTTAGAACAATTACCTAATCTTGGTATTCCTTCCAATCCCAATTGGGACCTTCCCCTCTGCCAGCAAAGAAGCAACTTCGGCTTCAGTTTGGTAATAGTCTGCTCCCATCATTACGGTGTCCTGTAAAAGATTATGTTAGATAGGAGGAATCTTAAATGGAGCGTTGTAGCGTCTTGGATCATGAATTTATGGTAGTTTACCTGGAGCTCAACGCCAAAATCTAGACGTGAACGTTCACCCACAATGGAATGTTGGACAGTACATTCTCGAAGGAAACATCCATGGGAGATAATTGCATCCACAATCTACCAAAGAAACTCAAACACAGTAAGAAAGACATCTTTTGACCTTACTAACATACTATAAGAGATTATCATACCCGGCATTTATCTATCTTTGTTGGTGGTAGGAATCCTGGAGATGTGAATATGGGTTTCTTGGGATCATAAAACTCGAACTTTGGACTCTGCACGATAGTAGCACAGAGCAGTCAATAGTTTCAATCAACTGAACTAGGACACTTGACAAATTTATCTTTCTAGCAGCTACTTGAGACGGATTTCACGGTAATTAGGCCTATTGGCCATGATCAAGTTGCTCAAGGCACAATACTCACCTCAACCCCCAGCCTACATCAAGCAATCTATACTAAACTGATTCATATTCACCCCTGGTATTACTAGACACCGAATATAAAACAAGGGATACTAATGTATATTAGGTATAATAACAGAATGGGAAGAGAATGAAAATGAAAAAAATGTGAAACGTAAATATCACAAACCCACCTCTTCAGTAAGAGCCAGGTTAGCATCATAAAAGGATTTTATCGTTCCAATGTCTTCCCAATAGTCTCCAAAAAAATATGCCTGCAAAAACGATAGATATTCAACTTTGCACTGTAACCGCTGTCACAGGTGTATATAGCATTATAGCTCCTCATAATCGGCAGATAAGACTCCTTCTAGAATGGATATAACATTATAGCATGCAAAACACATATTTTTCATAATTTCTCTTACTTGGACATTGTGTTCCCTCACGGCTGAAGGAATGATTTCAGATCCGAAGTCATTGGATGTAGGATATCTCCATTTCAAAAGATTCAGCAAAACATCTGTCTTGAATACATAAACCCCCATAGAGGCAATATAAGGTGACTTTGATACATCTTGGGGTGACAACCCGAGAAGAGAAGTATCTACTTGCTGCAGAGAATCAACATAGAAGTATGAGGAAAGATGTTCAAATTGAGGATGGTTCATTTACACATGAACAACATAACAGAAAGAAGGTGAAAAGATTAGGTTATCTTGTGAATTACCATTGCTTTAAGATCAGCACCCTTTGGTTTTTCTGAAAATTGAATGACGCGGCCTCTTTCATCTACTTTGACCAATCCATAATCTGATGCACGGCTGAAAAGCAGGCAATTGGCAATGAAACAGATAAAAGTTATTTGAAACTGTTGCTTTGAGGAAAGTGGTTGTTTCTATTCACTAGAGAGTGAAATCAACATAATTACTTATATTGTCTTAGCAGCATGATAATATGAAGCAACAAAAAGAACATCTAACAGGAGATTCAACATACCTGTCTCCCACAGCAGCACATGAAACCGTGATATCAGCATTTCTATCAACGTGACTCTGTTTATTTGTTGTAGATACATCAGAAAACTTTTGAACAACGACATGAAGTAATTATTATCACCTTATAAAACAACTACAAGGTATACCTGCACAAGGTCCATGTAATCCATTCTGTATAGATGATCCCCGGCCAAGATCAACACATTTTCAACGTTTCTGTTCTTGGCATCCTACAAAAATGTTTCTTACTGTCAAACGAATAATGAGGACTGAAGATGAAAAAAGAGGGCATGCTGTCAATGCAAAAAAATCAGTTTCCCACCTCAAATACCCATGTGAATTGCCTCACAGCGTCTGCAGTTCCTTGGAACCACTTCTTCCCTGCTTCTCCTGGTGTTTGAGTAGCCGCCAGAACCTGTTTGGAATATTTAGCTTGATTTGATTAGTCACCATGAATAGAAAGAAACATGCAAATTGCAATTGGTCAACAAGAATATCTCTTGCGGCTTATACTTCTTTATCACTCACAGCAACCAAATTCTTTGAAATACATATACTTTTTTATGAATATTTTATAATTTTAGTGGCAAGTCTAACTCTCATAAATGAGTATCTTTTCGGAAAAGAACAAAAGCTCCCATCCACGTGATGGTGAGGCACACCTCCACAAAGCCATCCCCAAAGTTGATTCCATTTCCAAAATAGGTGCGGGCAAGGTGACGATTTAAGGACGCAGAGTTGAACTGCGTGAGCACAAATATCTTGTTAATGCCACTGTTGATGCAGTTACTCATTGGAATGTCTATAAGCCTGTAGCATCCACCAACAGGGACCTGAAAATGCACGCCACATCATCACATTACAAAACATGGAACTCCAAAATTTTAGTATGACTTTCTTTTCTTTTTCTTTTTCTTTTATACTTCAGAAAAGCAACCTTGTTCAGTCAACAAGTTACAAGACAAGAAGCATGATTCACTAACCGCAGGGGTCGCAGCTCGTTTGGTAAGAGGAAAGAGTTGAGTGCCGGGTCCTCCTCCCAATATGATGGAAACAACATTCTTTGGATCAGCATCAGTCCTTCGTCTCAGGAATGATGGCACTTGCAAGGTCTGAAATTGAAAACACCAAACAATAATGCAGCCACAGAAACAAAGTGTCTAATTTTACAATCACTTACTGACAAAATTCAAAACCATAACCCTTTCTTTTTACCCCTAGAATCAAATTCATCTTACCAGGGATTCTTTGGTGGCATTGTTAGAAGTAAGAACAGCAGAAACACCACCAGGTTTGAGCCTCTTCTGGGTTCTCAACCAGGGAGTCCCATTCAAGCTCCCCTTGATTCTTTCCCCTAAAAGGCCATTGTCTTGACGAAAAAGATAGCATTTTTGTGAGTTTGCTAAGTGGGTATTGGCTTTCAAGGTCACACAAGCAGATGCCATTGCAGAGAGACCTCTCTGCTAGCACCAACACACAGATAGAAAAAGAACTCAACTTTCTCGAAGTTCCAAACTGTAAGCAAAACAAGTTAAGTGCACATTACATAAAGACGCTACACAAATTAATCAGCAGAAACAAAAAATAGTTAACATGGTGAAAAAGAAAAACCTTACTCTAAGAAACCCCAAAATGGAGTATGAAGCTAAAAAAGCAACACTAATAAGGTAGCTGAAGTGAAGGTCAACCAAAAAGGTCAACTAATTTTGTGAGTTTGATACAAAATGGGGATCCGGAGAAGCGGTCATAAGAGTGAATATTTTGATGGCAAAATTATTGGAGGAAGCAATGCGATGATGATCGGGGGGTAGTGGGGGTTGCTTTTATTGGCTTGCGAGCCCTTAAGTTATGAGCAAGGTATGAAAAATCTTAATGCCGACATATGTTGGTTTATTGATTTTCCCCGCTATTGTCCATCAATTCCCATTGTCCAAGTTTCTAGGTGTCTCTGTCGTCTTACCCATGGGAAAGCCATGAACGAAACGTACGCCTGTCATTTTCGTAGTATAAAATTTTGATGTGATTTTCTACGGCTGCTATTTGCTTTAATTAATTATGACATTAATTTGTATTTATTAGTAATGTAAAAGAATTTCAGGCAAGTCACATCACATGCATGAAATTGGTTATATCTCATCATCATTACTTTAAAAGTCTTTTAAATAAATAATATATGGTTAAACAATTATGTAAAATTCTTAAATTAATCTCATTAATTATTTTAATTATTCATATGTTAACATTTTTTTGGTTACTGATAATTAAGTAAAATACTATTAGTTTTTACTTACTTTATATTTTTTAATTATTTTTTAATATTTGTGTAAAAGAAAAAGTAGATAATTATTTTAAAAGGAAATGAGTAATAATTATGATCCTCCGTGATTGTGGTTCATACGTTAAAAAGCAATTGCCAATTTGATTAATGATTAATGATTAATGATTAATGATTATTTCCATGCTAACAATTGCCAATTTGATTATCTAATCATACGTAAATCAGTAAATTTGGTGTTAGTCCATGATGGTGATGGGTAAAACCACTTGCATAGTCCATTTATCTCAGCACCAATAATTTTCCTTCAAAATAGAATTTATTAAATTAAATAGATCAACTTTCCTCTCAGATTGGTTCAAGAAAATGGCAACTCAATAAACCACTATCTCGATAAAGGATGGATGCGATTAAAGTGGGGCTATTAAGCAAATCATGTGACTCAAAAAACAAATCATTCAGAAAAAGAAAATATCCCTCATTAATTTAATTTTTTTCCCCGTCAAATATTCCAACTCATTTAAAAATTTGAAATCTCCACGCAAGATAAAATAAAAAATGAAAAGCATCTCAAACTCATTGAATGGCCTAATCGGTCTGATTGAAAGTGTAGACCAGTAAGAAAATCAAATAAATTGAATGAAATAAAAATGAAAGTTTTTAAAACAAAATTGAGATTTAGGGGTGTATTCTTTATAAAAAAGAAAAAATGATTAAGGGTGTGTTTGGTACAAAAAAAATAAGAATTGAGATGAAATTTTTGAAAATAAGATTTATATGTAGAATTATACACAAATCGTAAAATATATTTTTATTTTTATCCCATATCAAACACACTCTAAAGAGAAAATTTTTAAAAAATAAAATAAAATCAAGTGGTATCAAGTTCAAGTTATAAAAATTAAAAGATTCAATTACTTTAAGTAGGGCATTCAATTTTTTGAACTAAATGTAATCAGTGTAACAAAAATTAATCAAATGATTAAAGACAACAAAAAAAACTTCATATAAATTACCAAAAGACTCAGAAAGGGGAAAAACCTAATAGAAGTGTCTAGATCCACTAATTAAAAATCATGGACTCAAAACTCTAGTTATATTAAAATATATAAGGAGAGTGATGTCTCCTACCTAAAAAAAGGAGAGTGATCGTACAGTTTAGGTTATGAGTGCTTTTCATCCTTTATTCTCTTGTTTGAATTACTTAATACTTTAAAAACTGAACAATTCAATTTGAGATTTATAAAAATGGAAGAAAAAAAGGCTACTTATAAGATATTTGTTTATTTTCAAATCTGGTTTTACATTTTCCAGGAAACAACTTAATCAAATCAGATCAGACACACCCCTCCTCCAAAGCAGCGAAGGCAGGCGGACGGTTCACATAATTCATAAAACAGACTGAGTGGACCCATTTCCCAAGGTGGAAGCCAGTGGGCCCACTACAGTATCTATATTTCTGGTTCTAGATCTCTTGAGGCCCACCGTCGTACCCATGCAACACTCATGTTCCAACTAACCAGTGTGATGCTATTTGACATCAATAGCAACTTTTATGATATGTGTGAGAGACTTTAAAAAAAACATTTGGGTTAATTAAGTTTTTAGTCCCTGTAATTTGGGAAAGTTTGGTTTTAGTCCTTCAGTGTCAATTTTAGTCCCTGTAAAATATCAAAATTTGGTTTTGGTCCCTGTTGACAGTGGAAGAGTAACGGTACTGACGTGGCACTTGACGTCGCTGACGGAGCGTCACACGTGGACACACCACGTGGCAGAGCCCGTCTTTTGGCCCAACCTAGGACCTAACCAGACCCGACCTGTTAAAAAAAACCCCAAAATCCCCAAACCAATCGGGCCAAAAATCCCCAAATCTGCAGGCACCCCCCCCGCAACCACGCACCCCCTTCGCCCACCGCATCTCCTTTGACCAGCCGCCGTCGTGCGCGGGGCTGCTCTATTTTCTCTGCAGCACCCAAATCTGCATCACCCAACATCGCGTTCACCCAAATCCGCAGCACCCCCGTCGCCTTCCTCAAATGTGCACCACCCCCCTCGCGTGCTCGCCTTCCTCTTTACGTGTCGCGTGGCCGTTGTCTCGTGGTTGTCCTCGCGGGGCTGTCGTGCTCCCGTTGCTCCGTCGTCTGCCGTGCCACCACTCTCCACCGACTCCTTTCTTACCAGCAAATGAGCTTGGATCCCGGTTGCTTAAGCTTTTGGGTTACAGGGACCACGGGCCAATTGGTTGTTCGATAAATTGAAGGCTCTGAAATCCTTCTGTAGAAATTCTGGTATGTTGCCTCGAAAGCCGTTCCCTCTGATGTCCAAATCCAAAAGCCTGGGCAAGTTAGCAAGGGACCTAGGAATATGACCCGTGAAACCATTTTCTGCCAAGACTAGCCTTTTCAAACTTCTTATGCCCTCAAAAGCATCACTGGGAATGTCACTAGAGAATTTGTTGTTGGAAAGAAACAGTGCCCTTAGCCTCTCGAGCTTCTTGAATTCAGGCATCGGGCCCTCAAAATTGTTGTTCATGACATTGAAACTAGCGAAATTTGGCAATTCCAAAAGGGCGTCGACGTTAATCTTACCACCCAGTCTCATATTCTCTAGCCCCTCGCACGACGGCAGCTTGTGCGGCGGCGACGGCGGCTGGTCGGAGGCGATGCGGTGAGGGAAGGGGTGCGTGGTCACCGGGGGGGTGCCTGCAGATTTGGGGATTTTTGGCCCAATTGGTTTGGGGTGTTTGGGGTTCTTTTTAAACGGGTCGGGTCCTGGGTTGGGCCAAAAGACGGGCTCTGCCACGTGGCGTGTCCACGTGTGACGCCCCGTCAGCGACGTCAAGTGCCACGTCAGCACCGTTACTCTTCCACCGTCAACAGGGACCAAAACCAAATTTTGATATTTTACAGGGACTAAAACTGACATTGAGGGACTAAAACCAAACTTTCCCAAATTACAGGGACTAAAAACTTAATTAACCCAGAACATTTTTAATAAAATAATTAGTGCTACAAACAAATTGTGTAAGTAATTATTAATCTAATTTTAATATATGGGGATCATTCACCAAGAGGGCCTTTGCTAAGAATTCAGAAAGTGGATTATTAGAAAGAACAGGATTACACCGAAAAGGATTGATGCATTACTGTATGTAGCTGCTGGGCCCAACATTGGGGGATGGGCTTTTAACCCTTCATCAGAAACAAACAAGCACATATGATGTTACTCCTACTGTGCATGATGCACATGATGTATGCCTCGTTCTCCACCGTACACGTGTCAAGTATCTCACCCGATTCCATTTGTTTGTTTTCTGCTGATATTATTGGTTGTTACGACCGTCCAATAGAATAGGTTTGATCGCCACCGTTAAAGGGAATGGCTGCAACTTGGAGGTTTCGGGACACACAGCCCAAAAATATCAGACTCTGCCCAACTTGGGAAATGAGATGTCAATTTAAATGGTAAAATATGAATATATTTCATTTGCAATTACAACTAACACTTTTGGAATCCAACTAAGTCCTACAATCCAATTTAACCCCGATCATAGGATAGGTAGTTATTACTAGAAGAATGTAAAAGGAAAAAAAAACAAACGAAAGAATCTGGCAGTGATACTTGTGATTGTATTTGCATGTGTCGTGACTATGTGCAAGAGAGAGAGAACCAATTTACAAAGTGACAAAATTCACGTGGTTTCCTTTGCTAGTAAATTCATCATTGGCACAAACACTAATACACCGCTCTATGGATTGTAAATTATAACTAAGTGTTATTTTTCACCATCAATTAAGAAGGTAAGATTTACATATAATATAAATAATAAAAAATGAATAATAAAAAATTATATTTAACAATAATTGGCCATAAATTAAATTGAAAAAATATATTTTTCATTGCTCCTACACCCCTTGTTCTCAAGTAATTCGCAAAGGGTACGCAGTTACCTGTACAGTAAGGAAGGCGCCTTGACGGAAGCTCGAGATATGAGGGCGAAAGCTCTGAGCGGGTTCGGGGACTCGGACGAGAGCTCCAAGCTGGTTCCTTTCGGAGAGAGTGCGGCGGCGGGGTGTACCTGCAAAGGCACTCCGACGCTCAAGTAAGCACAGGGATTAGGAGAGTATTCTATGAGTAGAATGAGAGGTACCTGGCGACCCAAGGGGTCGCGTGCTTTTATAGACGAGCTTGGAGTGCAAAGATAGAGGTAAGATAAGATAAGCCGAGGGAGTTTGCTTATCTCCCCCCAGTTTATCTTTCCCGCTTATCCAGGAGTTGGTTGCGGATTGGGGAGGAGAGGTCGCTGCTACCTTCTCTTAGCCTNGAAATGGCCAACTTAAATGACCCAAAAATATGGATTGGATTGGGTTGAAGAAATACAAAGAAAAAAAATTTGAGTTGGCCCGACTTGAATTGACTCAACTTGCTTTGGGTTAGGTTAGTTCGATGATTCGAACATCCATTTTAATATATTATAATAATAATAATAATAATAATATAGTGTGTACTTTTTTTTGCCCTTACATATACACTTATTTAATAAGTTTAAATATTAATTAGTCTTTTAATATGGAGGATATTAATAAAGAGATAAGTAAACTAAAAATGTTATGTAAGCAAACTTGACACCTAATGTAAATGGTTTATACTTTTTATTAACTATAAAAAAAAGTATTATAGTTTTACTTAACTTACGTAACTAGAATATAGTTATAAAGCCTTTGTAAATAGCTCTAGTACGTTGTACCTAATTGATTAAATTAAATGTAAAATGTATTTTCATAATTTCCTTTGTTATATAACCATATTCAAATATATGAGACTTGAAAATTAATCCAAATTAACTCATTATTACCAAACTTTACTAACTTTAAATTACGTTGCCAAAATATGGACTCTTGAGTCTGCTAAAAAATGACCCGAATAAAAATACGTTAGCATTTTACTAGCTCGATAATCCAAAATGGCCCAACTTGAATGAGTCAAACTGGCCCGTTTGACACCTCTACAAGGAAGGGAGTGACTAAGATTAAATGAATGATGTTCAAGATTTATTTAGATGGAAGAAGAAATGACACGATTATGGATGACCACCTTGTTCGTCCTTGGTCATTCTATGCCCTCATTTTCTCACCCTCCAAATTGGGGGTCAATGAGAGGATAACTTGCATTTGTCTTGCTCTTCTTCCCTAAATTTGCAAAACAACCATACAAGAGAGTGGTCTATGTCTAGCCCTTTCATTCTTTGCCTCTCCCTCCATGTCCATTAATCGTCGCTCTTCCATCATTTTTAAATTTTCCAAACATAGCCTAAGCATTAATGTTTAAGTTAGTCCTTAAAAAATATCTTAATATTTTAAGTGATTCCTAAAAAATTGTCAATGTAATTCTTGAAAACGTTGCTCTAATTAGTGTCTTAATTGATACTATTTTAGAAATTTTCAGAGAATTAATCGAAGTAATGTTTTGATATTTCAAGAACCACGTAAGACATTAAAATATTATTAGAGAGTAACTTCCCAATTTAACTATCACTATGTAACTTTGACGAAACAAATTTACGAGTGATTAATTGAAATTCTCAACTATTAATATGCTATATGCGAATATCATTACTCAAATGCTTATTGCATATTGCTATTAAGTTAATGAAAAAAAAGGTATATTGCTCTTATATTGATTTTTTCTTCTCCTGCACAGGAAGGAGCGACAGATCATTTCTTTGACCATAGCCCAAAAGCATGTGAAACACGTGTACAATAATTCCGCCCCCCCCCCCCCTTCTTATATCAGCCTCTGATAACTGAAGATGGGAAAGTTCTGCGTGTATTCATAGTCATAGCAAACAATACCTAGTATGCATGTGAAAGTGAAACACGATTGGATCTAACTCCAGCTCTAACCTTTATGTGCATTCACGGAAAATGACGTATACTCCAATACGAAACAAAACTACTTAATGGAATGCGACAGAGACTTTGATACTATACCATTTTAATTCTTTAAATTAGGCAAAGCCAAAAGGAACCTTCTCTTATTAGTAAAATGAAAAAAAAAAAAAATTATGACTAAGATCATATGCTCAAAATATTGTCACGATGTTATTGATCAAGAACTCAGGTAATAATAGATGCTCAAAAGTTGCAGTTTATTATTATCAATAGGCATTTACATTTATGATGATTTGCAGGTACAAGTGTATATTCTATCTATGTATCTATATGACTACAAAAATTTGATTCCTTTCATCTAGTGATTTAGGATATTAAGTAGGAAAACTCTGATTTTGATTAGACGCCTAAACAGAAATTCAAGCCCTTCTTCAAGGTCCTGAATTCGTGTCTCCATTTTCTCCAATTGGTTTTGCAGATTATTCACTTCTTCTAATTTGCCACTCTTGGCCAATAAGAAGGAGTGCAATGCTGCATCCACTTGGGCAAACTCGCTATCATCTTCCACATGCGCGCAAGCTGTTTGACGTTTGGTCTGAATGAGCTTGGAAATTGAAAGCCAGCTGTTTGACTTTGATTGTGCTGTTGTCCCTGATATGTATTGCATGATTGTTTGAAATGTTGATAGAGTTGCCACTTCCACCTCTTGCAACAAGTTAACCAAATCGGAAGAGGAGATGTTACAATTCTTTGAAGCACCATCCTTCAGATTTGTTAAGGCTTTGGAGATAGCCTTTCTCACCACCTTCCTTGAATTCAAGAATTTCTTAGCCTCTGCTGTCATCACCTCCACTTCACATCCCCTCTTTCTTCTTATGATGGATTGAAGTTCGCGTGTGCATTCTTTTGTGTGAAGCAACCCGTCTTTGGCTGCAGTGCACGCATCCAAGAGCCTTAAGGATCCATCCAAAATACTAAGCTCTTCTACCTGAAGTGAGTTTTGTGATTGGGGAAGCTGAACCAATTGTTCAACACATTCAGTCAAGTCTTGCAAGGTTCCAAGCTTGTGGCTAAGCAGTGATGAAATACTTAAGGTGTTCAAGTGTTCATTGCATTTTAGAACGAGAGGGTGTGGCCTAGAGGGCAAGCTGTTTGAGCGAGTATGCATATTGGATTTTTGGTTCATAGGAGAAGCTGCCATATTTTACCTCAAGAGAAAAGAGAGAGAGAAGCCTTGAATTTTTCTGAAAGTAGAAACTGAGTCTATGGATGGATCTGCCTTGCATTGGCATAATCTTGTCAATATATATATCATTGGTGTTGGAGACATAAGGAATCTCATATTGGATGCGTATCGATGAGGCTAACTAATCGAGATTTGGATCTAAACATAACCATTACAAATATTAGAGGAGTGTCTCCTACAAAGGTAACTCTCCAACTCATACTTTTGTCTCATCTTAATTGCTCTTCTCTCACTTGCATGATTGCAGCATGTTCGATGCAAATGCCTCATCAAAAATGTGCTTTCAAACTTAAAAAATGTATCCTATCAACACGTGTGCACTGAAGTGTTGCCAGGCATGCCTCTCTTGGAGGAACAAGAACCACATCACTCGTTCACATTATTAATAAACCTTTGTTTTACATAGGTTTGGTTTCTTCGTAGATGGTGATTTGGACGGTTTTCTGTAGAGGGTATTATATCATTTATTGCAAGCGTATGAAGATGCAATACGCGCTTACCTGATTAAAACCAGATAATGCGCGGAGTGAAACCCAAGCTTCTTCACGTACACTGTTTAACTTACAGATTAACTAATTGAATTATGTTAACGCGTTATTTTCACTGCTCTTCTGTCTTTCCACATTGAAGGACAGCAATAATGACTTTATAAATAAAGATACTAATTAGCTTGTCCCCATAACAGGAACACGAGCATCTTGTTTTTTCATTGTGCTTAACTTAAAAAAAAAGTGAGAACATGTGTGTTACATGCAGTAAGTTTTGATTTAATCATCAACCTAATGGCAGTTTTAAGCTTGCCAGCTTGGACACGTATTCTAATTGACTTTGAATCACATGTGGCCTCAATACTTGATTTGCGGTTTCTTTTTTATTTTTATTTTTAATTGCAATAATTTTTAGTTTTATAATTATTACTCTTTAGTTCTCTTCCTCCTTTATGATTTTCATGTATATGTCTAGAGGGATAATCAGATTGCTATACCTCTCAAATGAAAAGTGTATGCTGAACCTTTCCTTTAACTTACTTTAAAGGTGAACATTAGAAAGAACATGTATAGTAAATGAGAGAAGATGAAGTAGCTATAATTTGATCCATGTATAGCTTATATTCAGTAAGGAAAAAAAGATTTAATCACATACATGTACAATTGGGGAACACTTCTAATGGGTCAAAATTGAGTATTTTTCTATAATCAGTGGTTGAAAATGTTGAGAAGGGAAACTCTATTTCTAATGAGTTTTCTTGAGAGATGCTCAAGTCCTACTTCTAGATCCTGAATGCACATCTCCAAATCCTCCATGTTGCTTTGAAGATTCTCAGTAGTTGATGATGAAGGTTTGTGACACATGAGAGACTTCAAAGCTGCATCCGCCATTTCAAATTCATTTGCTTCTGATTCCTGAGAGTCACAAGCCACTCTTTTGGGCTGCATCAGCTTTGAGATTGAAGACCATCCACCCTTCTTTGATTGTCCCTTTGATTCAGAGATAAACAGCAACAATGATTCCAATGATCTCACTGTGACTTCTTCTGATTCTTTTAAGATCCTTAGCATGGACAAGGTTCCATCCTCATTATTCGAGGAAGAAACTATTGCTTTCAAAGTTCTCAAGGCCTTTTTAACTTCCTTCTTCATGTTCTTCCTTGAAGCCAAGTATTTTCCACCCTCAACTGTGATTCCAGTTTCATCACCTCTCCTCCTTCTGACAGCTGATTGAAGTTCATGCAAACTTTCCTTTGATGTCAGAATGCAATCCTTAGCTGTAGTACAGATATCCAAGATCCTCAACGATCCTGCTAGTAGGTCATCGGCGCATTTGTTGCTGCACTCTCGCACTAAGGATTGTTGTTTGGTTGGCAACTGAAGCAACTCATCAGTGCAGTCATGCAAATCCAGCAAGCCATTAAGCTTGAATAGAGATGATGATGAGGTTGAAGAGGTGGCTTCGGAGTCCTTTAATCTTTGCAAATGCTCCTTGCATTGCGATAGGAGTGGGTGAGGTGCAGACGGCAAGCTGTTGCAGCGTACGTGCATTGAGCTCTTTGTGTTTGTTTCAATGGTTGCCATTTTCTCTTCTCAGAAAAAAGAAGTGCTAAGAGGTGATGTACAATGTATTCTACGTTCTGAGTTTCAATGGTTGGCATCTGCCCCATATATAGCAAAAGAATTATGGGAGACAAGAAGAAATATTTTTTTGCTCAAAGGCCACAAAATGAACGTGCAATTATATCATCTTGATTTGAATATCAGTTTTTGAGTTTCCTCTGCATAATGAGCTTGCAATGATATCACATGGGAGACCAGATGTCTGGATCTTGCAATGCTTCTCATGCACCAAGCCTAATTTTAACTTGAGAAATCACAATTATTTGGAACTGCCATGTTTTATTATTTGCAAGTTTACAATAAAAAATTTCAAGCTCTAAGAAGCATGCATGATAATGGAAGCTCTTGTCTGGAGGAGGAGTTGTTTCAATTCGCGAATTGCGGTCAGTTGATGAACTTGTCTTCCTAGAACATGACATATACGGACAAGAGAATCTTCATTTTCTGATATGATTATATGAATACAATGCATCCGGTTAATTAGTCATTTTGTGCCATCATCTTGCATCTTGTTAGTTGTAGCGTGTGAAACTAATTGATCCAAATTGGTTAGGAGACATGATTTTTTTATTCCTTAGATGTCTCAAAATAAGCAAGCATCTTGATTGGGATCTGATATAACTATTGCATTGTTTTCTGAGGGTTGATCCATTCCCAATTCATCCCTCAATTTTTAACTTTGGAATCACATGGATTCCTGAAAAAATTGGCATCTTTAAGAAAAAAAAAACTTAAAACTTCGGAGTGCATGCATTGCATTGTAATGGGAGCACTTGTCTTGAGGGATGAACCTGTTTCAGCTCTAATAAACAGAATTCACTGTACAACTTGTCTCAATAAAAGGCAAGACGAATCTTCAACCTCACATAGATGAAACATTAAAGAGTGTAATGCTATTTGCAACCAAGCAATAAAGAAACACTATTAATGAAAGAAATAATTATGACTAAGATCATCTGCTGGATTTATAAAATTAAGGCCACTTTATATTCGATGTGCTAAAAAATATTGCCATGATGTAATTGATCAAGATTCAGGTAATATTTAAATAAATGCTCCCTGTTTGCAACTAAATAGTATGAGTTTGGGTTTATTATTATCACTAGGCATTTCCATTTATGATGATTTGCATCTACAAGTGTACTGTGTATCTATTTATTTATTCATGTGTATCTATTTATTTATTCACTACAAAAATTTGATCCCTTTCATCTAGTGATTGAGGATGTTAAGAAGGGAAACTCTGATTTTAATCAGATGCCTAAACAGAAACTCTTGCCCTTCTTCAAGGTCCTGAATTCGCGTCTCCATTGTCTCCAATTGGTTTTGCAAATTATTCACCTCTTCAGATTTGCCATTGCCACTCTTGGCCAATAAGAAGGAGTGCAATGCTACATCCACTTGAGCAAACTCACTCTCATCTTCCACTTGTGAGCAAGACACCCTCTTGTTCTGAATGAGCTTGGAAATCGAAAGCCAGCTGTTTGACTTTGATTGTGCTGTTGTCCCTGATATGTATTGCATGATTGTTTGAAATGTTGATAAAGTTGCCACTTCCACCTTTTTTAACAAGTTAGCCAAATCTGAAGATGAGATGTTACAATTCTTTGTAGCACCACCCTTCAGATTTGTTAAGGCTTTGGAGATAGCCTTTCTCACCACCTTCCTTGAATTCAAGAATTTCTTAGCCTCTGCTGTCATCACCTCCACTTCACATCCCCTCTTTCTTCTTATGATGGATTGAAGCTTGTGTGTGCATTCTTTTGTGTAAAGCAAAGCGTCTTTTGCCGCAGTGCATGCATCCAAGAGCCTTAAGGATCCATCCAAAATACTAAGCCCTTCTACCTGAAGTGAGTTTTGTGTTAGGGGAAGCTGAACCAATTGTTCAGCACATTCAGTCAAGTCTTGCAAGGTTCCAAGCTTGTGGCTAAGCAGTGATGAAGCACTTAAGGTGTTCAAGTGTTCATTGCATTTTAGAACGAGAGGGTGTGGTGTAGAGGGCAAGCTGTTTGAGCGAGTATGCATATTGGATTTTTGGTTCAAAGGAGAGGCTGCCATATTTTTTCCTCAAGAGAAAGAAAGAGGAAGAAGGCTTGAACTTTTTGAATGTGGAAACTGAATCTATGGATCTGCCTTGCATTGGCANATATATATCATTGGTGTTGGAGACATATTGAATTCTCATCTTGGACGCGTATCAATGAGGCTAACTAATCGAGATTTGGATCAAATCATAACAATACAAATATTAGAGGAGTGTCTCCCTCGAAGGTAACTCTCCAGCTCATACTTTTGTCACATCCTAATTGCTCTTCTCTCAGTTGCATGATTGCAGCATTTTCAATGCAAATGCCTCATCAAAAACGTGCTTTCAAACTTCAAATCTATCCCTTATGCACGTGTGCACTGCAGTGCTGCTAGGCATGCCTCTCTTGAAGGAACAAAAACCACACCACTCGTTCCCAAATAACATATACATTAATATAACAATATAACATATTGGGCGGTTTTCTGAAAATGACTACTTGGTGTATCATTTCTTGCAAGAGTGTGAAATTGCAATACACGTGTACCTGATTAAAATGGATAAATTCTACTAATTACAATCAGATTGGGGTGAGCTTATTCCCTCCCTTGATATTTGCAATATTTGTGACAATTGAATTATATTGCTTTGGGAGTATAGAGACAATAAGAATTATCTTTGCTGATTAGTTGTAATCGAGGTGTTACTTCCACTGCTCTGCTGGGTTTCTAGTTTCTACATTGAAGAAAATCAATAATGAATGTATAAATAAAGATACTGATTGGCTTGTCCTCACAAGACGAACACAAGCATCTTGTTTATCATAGTACTTAGCTTACAGAAAATGAGAGCATGTGCATTGAAGGCAATAAGTGTTAACATGTGGGCTCAATACTTTGATTTACAGTTTCCTTTTTCTTTTATTGCAATAATTATCAGTTCAATAATTTTTCTTCTTTAGTTCTCTTCATCCTTTATGATCCTTCATGTATATTTGATCAGATTGTTGTAATTAAATGAAAAGTGATTGTTTAACCTTTCCTTCCACTTATGTTAAGAGGTAAACATTTGAAGGAACAGAAGGAAATTGTAAGATGAAATTTGAAGGGTACTCTGGAATAGGAAAAGCGAGAAGATGAAGTAGCTATAATTTGATCCATGTATAATGTATATTCAGTAGAAAGGAAAAAAAGATTTAATTACATACATGTACAAATGGGGAACACTTCTAATGGGTCAAAATTGAGTATTTTCTATAATCAATGGTTGAAAATGTTGAAAGGGAAACTCTATTGGTAATGAGTTTTCTTGAGAGGTGCTCAAGTCCTATTTCTAGATCCTGAATGCACATCTCCAAATCCTCCATGTTGCTTTGAAGATTCTCAATAGATGAAGACTTGTGACAAATGAGAGACTTCATAGTTGCATCCAACATTTCAAATTCATTTGCTTCTGATTCTTGAGAGTCACAATCCACTCTTTTGGGCTGAATGAGCTTCGAAATTGAAGACCATCTACTCTTTGATTGTCCCTTTGAGTCAGAGATAAAAAGCAACAATGATTCCAATGATCTCACTGTGACTTCTTCTGTTTCTTTTAAGATCCTTAGCATGGACAAGGTGCCATCCTCATTGTTTGAGGAAGAAAGTGCATTCAAGTTTCTCAAGGCTTTTCTAACTTCCTTCTTCATGTTCTTCGTTGAAGCCAAGTATTTTCCACCCTCAACTGTGATTCCAGTTTCATCGCCTCTCCTCCTCCTGAAAACAGATTGAAGTTCATGCAAACTTTCCTTTGATGTCAGAATGCAATCCTTAGCTGTAGTGCAGATATCCAAGACCCTCAACGACCCTGCTAGTAGGTCATCGACGCGTTTGTCACTGCACTCTCGCACTAAGGATTGTTGTTTGGTTGGCAACTGAAGCAACTCATCAGTGCAGTCATGCAAATCCAGCAAGCTATTAAGCTTAAATAGAGATGATGATAAGGTTGAAGAGGTGGCTTCGGAGTCCTTCAATCTTTACAAATGCTCCTCGCATTGCGATAGGAGTGGGTGAGGTGCAGACGGCAAGCTGTTGCAGCGTACGTGCATTGAGCTCTTTGTGTTTGTTTCAATGGTTGCCATTTTCTCTTCTGAGAAAAAAGAAGTGCTAGGAGGTGATGTACAATGTATTCTATGTTCTGAGTTTCAATGGTTGGCATCTGCCCCATATATAGCAAAAGAATTATGGGAGACAAGAAGAAATATTTTTTTGCTCAAGTGTCGCAAAATGAACGTGCAATTATATCATCTTGATTTGAATCGGTTATTGAGTTTCCTCTGCATAATGAGCTTGCAATGATATCACATGGGAGACCAAATGTCTGGATCTGGCAATGCTTCTCATGCACCAAGCCTAATTTAAACTTGAGAAATCACAATTATTTGAAACTGCCATGTTTTATTATTTGCAAGTTACTGATAAAAATTTTCAAGCTCTGTGTAGCATGCATGATAATGGAAACTCTTGTCTGGAGGAGTTGTTTTGATTCGCGAATTGCGGTCAGTTGATAAACTTGTCTTCCTAGAACAGGACAAGAAAATCTTCATTATCTGATATGAATATAGTTCAACCATCTTGTATCTTGTTGGTTGTAGCCTCTGACTCATTAACGTGTTAAACTAATTGATCCAAATTGGTTAGGAGAAATGATTTGTTTTTCTCTTATATGTCAAAAAATGGGCAAGCATCTTGATTTCTGTGGTATTGTTTTCTGAGGGCTTATCCATCCCCAACTAATCCCTCAATTTTAAACTTTGGAATCACATGGCTTCCCGAAAAAAATGGCATCTTTGAGAAATATTCAAAGTTTGGAGTGCATTCATTGCCTTGTAATGAGAGAATTTGTCTGGAGGGCAGAACCTGTTTCAGCTCTTAAACATCACTCACTGTACAACTTGTCGTCTAAATAAAAGGCAGGACTAATCTTCAACCTCACATATGTGAAACATGAAAGAGTGTAATGCAATTTTTAAGCAATAAAGAAACACAACCAATACAAAAGGGTAAGTGAATTTCATCTTATATTTAACACAGCAATTTAGGGACAAACTGATTTAGATTCTGATCTCACTATCTCAGAAATGTTAATATAATTCAATTTCTTATGCACAGGGTACACTCCAACTCATGACTCAAGACTTGTAGTTTTCTTAAACTCACACTTGCAAATACAAGAAAGCTGCACTGCACGTGTGGACAGATAATCAACATAGGCATTATTACATTTAATGTATTATACACGGTCTATGGAAGACAATTAGCACGTTATTCTCTGCACTTGAAGCATATAAAATTTGGATCAATTACTTGTTAACGTGCCACCAACAATTAGATATGATCTTAGACAGTTTGATTCAAATTATTGAATCCCATGTGAGCCAAAGCTTGATGCTAAGTGATTTGGTGGCATAGTTTTCAATTGTGGTCATCTTTGCCCTCTCCTTCAATGTAATAAAATTACAAATGGTTAGAAAGATAAATAATGGAGAACTGAGAATGTGGAGGGTTAGAAAGATGGCACATAATCAAATAGCTATAAACAATTTTGTATTTAATCACATTTTCATGTACAAGTGTGAGAAATTCTCTTTGACTAGTGGTTCAAAAAACTCTATTTCTAATTAGTTGTCTTGATAGGTGCTCAATTCCAACTTCTATATCTTCAATGCACAGCTCTAAATTCTGCATGTGGCTCTGAAAATTCTCGACAGAAGAGGGCTTTGAACTGATGAGAGACTGCAACACTGCGTCAACCTTTACAAATCCTTTTAGGCTGCACAAGTTTGGAGACTACTGACCATCTGCTCTTCTATAACTGTCCCTTTGTGCCAATGGTAAACAGCAACTAAGATTCTAATGAGCTCACAGTAACTACTTCAACTTCTTTTAAGATGCTAAGCATTGAGGAAGAAACAATGAATTCATTTTTTATTCCTTTCAAGTTTCTTAAGGCATTTTGAATTGACTTCTTTGTGTTCTTCCTAGATGCCAAGTATCTCCCGCCCTCAGTTCCAGTTTTGGCATCTCTCCTCCTGCAAATAACTGATTGAAGTTCTTGAATGCTGTCCTTTGATTGCTGAAGGCAATCTTTGACTTTGCTACTAACATCCAAGAGCCTCAAAGAACCATCTAATAGTTCATCAACCTGTTTGTTGTTGATGCACTCTTGTTGGGTGATTGTCAATTGGAGGAGCTTATCAGTGCTGTCTTGCAAATCCTGCAAGCCATTCAGCTTGCCTCTAATCGAAGACGATGACAAGGAAGCGGTGGCTTCAGAAGAAGCCTTCAATCTGTGCAAATGCTCCTCAGCTTGTGATACGATGGGGTGTGGCGAAGAGGGCAAACTGTTGCTGCAAGTATGCAGAGAGCTTCTTGTATTTATTTCTACTATTTTCTCTAACCAGGAAAAAAAAAAAGAATGGCTTGAAGATGAAAATGCAAAACTTGTTCTGAACTCTTATGTTCTAGGAATTGGTATCTGCTCAATATATAGCAAATGAATAGAAGAGACAAGAAGAATATTTTTATTTTCAATTGTCATGTTGTAGGCATGCAAATGCAACTACAGCATCTTAATTATGGTCTTATTATCCTAGTGCTACCGCAGCATTGTTTGCTCAATGCTTCCCATGAACCAAACTTTCCAACTCATCCTTCAATTTTTAACTTGGGAATCAATCACATGGATCCATGGCATCTGCCATATATTGGGATACCTTAGCTATGTCTCCTCCATCTTTTAAGGGTCAATGATATAAAAACTCAAATTTGTGAGCTCCAAGAGGGGGCAGATGATTGGAGAAAGCATTGGAATCAGATCTTATGTCTGCAGGATGAGAAGCAGTTCTATTTACAAATACCATTAAAAAGGCCATATGCAATTGTATATGACTTGAAAAGTGTGGGAGGGAGGGTGGAGGTATCTCATCATCATCAGACATCAAAGATTGATCAGATCTGGATGGCTATGTTAATGCAGTGTTCCCAGGTCATATCAATTAATTTAGTGATGTATATGCAAATGCCCATGCTCTACCCTATTATATATTAGTATTAGGAGAAGAAAAAAAATACTAGCCATCTTGTATATGTTCTATACTCTTTTGTGAGAGGCTAGTCTTTCTTATCCTATTTATATTAGTCTATGAATAATATGCACGTGAAAACAATTTTCTATATTTTTTTTCATTGGTGTAAGAAAACGATTAATTACTACATTTACAACTGGTTTTCAACTCTTTTGGGTTGGTAGGTATGAGTTTTAAACACAGCAGATGAAGAATACACTGACATCTCAGTATATAGTATGTTCACAAAGGAGAAAATTGTGAGGGAGAGGTATATGCAATAGGATGAGGATAGTTAAAGGATGCACATTAAGCCTATCTACAACACAAATAAGCTAAACATATATACAAAAGGCAGAAGTGAACCTTTCTTTCTGATCCTATGAATCTTTATCAGAATGTCCAACAGTGCAAAATGGTTGAAGCTTCAAAAATCAGCATTAAGGACATGAGTAATATATGAAGAAGATATTGAGTTTCATATTGTTACACACCCTCCTGAGGCTCCTGATGCGGATCCAGCTTAAACAGGAAAGGAAATCCTTCCTTTCCCATTAGTTTATTCTAGAAGATTAAGTGGAATAAGGAAGGAATAAATCTGTTAAGATATGGCAACAGATTAGGAGCTGATTTGCTAATCAAATCAGATAGGAATTAATTTAGGAGATAAAATAGGAAATAAAATAGCCACCTGATTTCTCTCCTGCAATATAAGAGGAGCCTAGGGAGCCAGGGCAGTTTTTTATCCGAGAATTTGATTAGGAACTAGGAGGTCCAAGGGAGCCTTTATTCCCAGGAATTGTTTTCTTTATTATCAGCATTCTATTTTGTATCAATTCAACCCGGAAATTCCCCTCTGAAATTTCTGGTGCCATTAATAAAATTCAACAAGCATTCCAATTAATTGTTCCATAGATACCAGTTGTTACAACTGGTATCAGAGCATCGTTCCTGGGAGACTTGCATGGTTTCTACGCGCGCGGTCATGGAGTCGAGGTTGGACATGTTGGAATGGCAGATGGCAGAGGTACGGGAGAACCAGGAGGTAATGCGGGAGTCTCAGGCAAAAATTAAGGAGACTCAGACTAAAATATTGACGCTTCTGCAGCAAATTCTGGACAGGTTGCCACCACGGCAACCCGATGGCAACCAGGAGGAAGAGGGTCGAGGTTCAGGAGGCCAGGGAGAGGGGGAAAGAAACGAGAGGGAGGAGCCAGAACCCAGAAGGTTTGAAACCAACCGGAAACTGGACGTCCCAGTTTTTTCCGGCGAAGGGGCCTCGGATTGGCTAGTCAAAATGGACGAGGTATTTGTTGGTCACCATTCCCAAAACTCAAATTTTAAGAAAACCAAGGAGGGAACTGGAGGGGACAACAAAGATGAATGTAAAAGGGAAGAAGATATGCAAGAATTAGTGGAAGTTCCTAAGGAGGCAAGGGTTGATTTGCCTACAAGTGTAAAGCAAGGGCAGAAACACTCTCTTGTGATGGAGAAGGAAAATTATTTGCTGCCTATTTTTGAAAATCAAGACAGGTTGCAGAGTGGACTTGGGTCACATTCTTGGGACCCAGAAGGACATGAGTGCAGTGGAAGCATGCTTTGCTACTTTTTCAAGTTTTGGGACCCAGGAGGGAGTCTCTCTTTTCACCTTGAGGACAAGGTGATACTTCAAGGGGAGGGTATTGTTACACACCCTCCTGAGGCTCTTGATGCGGATCCAGCTAAAACAGGAAAGGAAATCCTTCCTTTTCCATTAGTTTATTCTAGAAGATTAAGTAGAATAAGGAAGGAATAAATCTGTTAAGATATGGCAACAGATTAGGAGCTGATTTGCTAATCAAATCAGATAGGAATTAATTTAGGAGATAAAATAGGAAATAAAATAGCCACCTGATTTCTCTCCTGCAATATAAGAGGAGCCTAGGGAGCCAGGGCAGTTTTTTATCCGAGAATTTGATTAGGAACTAGGAGGTCCAAGGGAGCCTTTATTCCCAGGAATTGTTTTCTTTATTATCAGCATTCTATTTTGTATCAATTCAACCCGGAAATTCCCCTCTGGAATTTCTGGTGCCATTAATAAAATTCAGCAAGCATTCCAATTAATTGTTCCATAGATACCAGTTGTTACACATACTTATCATATCATGAACACAGCAAGTACATTATCTACAAATGTATACAAGAAGATAATATCTAAGCCATTACAAAATATCGATGGCTCTATTTTCTTCTAATTAGTGATTAAGGATGTTGAGAAGGGCAACTCTGATTTTAATTAAACGCCTAAACAAAGACTCAAGTCCTTCTTCAAGGTCTTGTATACAGGACCCCAAAGTCTCTAACTTCTTTTGCAGATCATTGATGTCGTTTGACTTGCTTGCCAAGTTAAACGCGAAGAACTGCAGTGCAGCATCAACTCGTGCAAACTCATTCTCATCTGCTCCTTGTGCATACCCTACCCTTTTGTTGTTGTTCATTAGCTTTGAAACCAAAGCCCAGCTGCTTCGTTTCAATTGCGTTGAACCAGAAATGAAGTTCAACAATGACTCAAACACAGAAAAGGTAACCAATTCAGTGTCTTTTAACAAGTTAACCAAGGCTACAGTTTGATAGTCTTTGTTGGAGACAGAGAGGTTGCACTTGTTTGCGTTACCCTTCAAATTCTCCAAGGCTTTGAAGATGGCCTTTCTCACCACCTTCCTTGAGGTCAAGAACTTCTTAACCTCTACACTGATTTCCACTTCGCCACCTCTCCTTCTTCTTATAATTGACTGCAGCTCGCGCGTGCACTCCTTCGTGTGCAATAGGCCATCTTTGGTTGCGGTGCACGCATCAAGGAGCCTTAGAGATCCATCCAAGAGATCATCCACCCATTTCTCTTGGCGTTCTCGGACTAGCACTTCTTGAGTTTGAGGCAATTGAACCAAAATTTCAACGCAGTCTTGCAAATCCTGCAAGCCACTTAGTTTTTCTCTCAGGGATGGAGAGGAGGATGTGGCATCATAAGCCCCTAGAGTGGCCAAGTGTTCATTGCATTGCAGCATGACAGGGTGTGGCTTGGAGGGCAAGCTATTAGAGCGAGCATGGTTATGGAATTTGGTGTTCAATGAAGAGGCTGCCATTTTTCCTCAACAAGACAAGAGGATGGTGTTGAGTTGAATATGTACAATTTGAATGGCAAGTTTGTTACCCTTCTTTGGCTATTGCTCAGTATATATAGTGGCATGGGATGCAAGAGAATTCTAATACAAACAAATGCAATTAATTCCAAAACCCATCTAAGATATAATCATAGAGATGTGTTGGTGCAATGTCCCCCCAAGGCCCCTGCAATTATCTTTACAACTCACACTCTCTTGTTTTATTTGCTCTTTCTTTCCTTACCTTTCTTCTTTTTTCCACAGTTTGGATTTTGGCCCATACCTTCTTTCTGGTACGTTGTATCGTATTATCTTGCACGAGGGACATTGACTTCAGTTTGGTACTAGTTGCTACTGGTACAATTATTTGTTGTCGCTTTGTGAAAAATCATTTCATTCATGTAAACATATGCACGTGGAGACTAGTTGAATCTTCATCCATGTCTAGGTAAATTAACTTTCAGTATGTTTTTTCATGGAAATTGTAATGAAGATACAATGAGTATTATTATTATGCCTCCAATAATATGCCTATATATATGTAAAAGGAAGCTACTGTAATGAAAGGCATGCAAGTTCCTTGTCTTCTGCTTACTGTAATGACAACTCTGGGATTGTGTAAAATGAAAGTGATGGATTTTATCAATAAAAGATAGGCCTCAGGCCCTGATTTGTTAAAACATTTTGGGTGGAAGGTGCTGAAATACATAATATGTCTATAGCGTAAGTTGTAGTTGTGACGGTGTTAGTGTATTATAGACCTTTGCTTTGCTGTATGTATAATATAGAAAGATATCACAAGGAAAACTGCATATTGAGTTGCCTCATAATTGGAAGACAAGCATGACATCGTTCACTGCATTTCAACTTTGTGAAATTTGAGCCCATCACTGATAATTGAGCCTTGAGGGCAATAATAGATTTGGATCATCCTCCAACCACCAAGGGAAGCAATCCTGATCATCCATCCATGATATTGACCCAAAACAATACGTGGCTCAATACTTAATCTAAGACTAAAAACGTGGAACATAATATGAACAGATACACCAAGATTTTAATTAGACCATAACAGATGTACTAAGATTATTTGGTAAGTGACCAAGATTACTTACCAAATTAAGCCCCTTGTTGATGCAGCTTTGGAAGCTGATGGGTCAGATTATTCCGGAGTAGACATGGATGCATCAAACTTCTTCCCTCTCAACTCTTCTTTTCTTTTACCTATTTTGCAGTGGGGTCATGAAATAACACCCAAGTAAAAGTGATACATGGCAGATATACAGATACTTAGGACCAAGAAGGAGAAAGGGGAAAAGGAAGGATAAATATAAAGAGCTGGAATTTGAATTGAAGTTAAATATCCACTCAGTACACACCTGTTATATTTACATTCATGTACAAGTATCAGAGTTTGATGGGATTCAAATGAATTTAATGGTTACAGATATTCAGAAGGGGAACTCCGTTTCTAATCAATTGCCTTTGACGATGGTCAATTCCTGCCTATTGAACCTGAATCCACAGCTCCAAATGCATTTGTGTTGGATTGGTCATAGTCACTACATACTGGTAGGTTGCATCAATTTGGAAACTATTGACCATCTTCTCTCCTTTGCTTGAACAAGAGATAAACGATGACAAAGACTCCAGTTGAGTCAGAGTTATAACTTGAGCTTCTTTCAAGTTGCTGACCATAGCACAGACTGTCTTTGTTTGAGTTAGTTAAAATGCGATCCTTATTAATTGCCTTGAAATTTTCTAAGGCTTTTCTAATTGCCTTCTTCAGTTTCTTCCTGGCCTTGAAATTTTGTTTGAGAATCAACACTATATTCTGATTCCGAATCTGCGGAATGCGTTGCTGCTTTTGGAACCACAACGGCCAACAAATTTCCCACAATAGAAACATATCAACGACAATGACGACCTAAGAACACTATCTGCAGCCATTGCAAAACCATTCATCCCAAGCAGATTGCATGAAAGTTGAAACGCAGAGTCACAACTAAGGTCCATTTTAATTTTTATTCAGTCGGATAAGAATCAACACCGTTGGGCTCTCCTTTTATCAATTATTGAAAATCATCGTAAATGTTTGAGAACATATAATTAAAATTCGACCTAATTATACGTAACTTGCCTATGTGCAACTCAGGTATAACAGATTTGTTGACAGCAAGTACATATATGAAAAAGAATCCTTGACCTTTTCGTTTAAGGATCAAATATTCGGATCTGTCATAGCTAAGCTAGGATTCAAGTAGAAGCTCTACCACATTAGAAATCCAACTGAGAGAATTAAATCACCGGATATACCAAACAAAATTGCCAAATCGATAATATATAGAAGCCAGATGTCAAAATATATAACCACGGATACCAAAAAAAAAAAAAAAAAAAGAATCTTAGATAAACCAAGAATTCAGCAACAGTCAAACTGATTTCTAGAAAGATGCGTCAAAAACTGAATGAAAACTATTTCAGCAATCCCGTCAACAGAACATAAAACTATAACATAGTAGTAGTACACATTTAGGTGTTTGTAGCCCTAGTGTAAATTTGCTGACTTGCGTGAGCAGACACCATCCTGATTGAACCTCTAGCCATTAATTCTCTTATAGCCCTCCTCGCGAGTGATCCATTAATCTGTAAGGTACAATATAATTATGAGAATTGTGTTTTCCATATAGTGCATCTCATTAATTCACATTCAAAAAAAATAAAAAAAATTGCGAATTACAAGTCAATTATCACTTTGTATAGTTTATGCGCAAGGATATCATGATAGTTCAAAGACATGAACGCAACGGGAATTGTTAGGAGTATAATAAAGACCAGTCAGGATGTGAGGCAAGCCCTCACTAAATAAAGACTACCTAAATTTTGCCATAGGTTGTGTTATTTATTGTTCAGAAAATCCTTGCTTCAGACCCCACAATTTTATTGTTAGGCAATTAGTAGGAAAAAACTAAAGCTGATGAATCTAAAAAGAGTATCAAAAAGACAATTACAATAAAACGTGATCATGAACCTCAGGCACCGGAAACATGGGTGAATTCATGCAGCTACATGGCTCAGATTTCACACAGAACAGAACCAAAGAGTATCAAACATGCTTAGAGCTTGTAACACGGCTACAGACAAGGCAGAATATCAATCATCTTCTCTAAAGAATAGAAATCAATTCCTAAACACTCTTATGGTGCTCAATCCCTTAACAGATAAGGAAAGGGGAATGGAAGAAGGAAGTACCCTCAAACGATCAGAGAGGATGGAAGGAGTGATAAGCTTGTATTTGGGGGCCTCAGAGAGAAGCTTGTCATAGGTGGCCTGGTCGAACAGCACCTGGTTATTCACCTTCTCCTTTTGCTTTCCCTTGCTCCACTTCTGTTAATTCCAACACAAACACAAACACAAACTTCACCTTAATATCACTCACCATTTTCTCATATAAACTCCAGTGTCCATAACAGATCAGAAAACTAGGCTAGCTGCGTCTTCCCTCAAAAAATCTAAATAAATGAAAAAAGAAGAACCTTCTTCTTCTGCTTGCCACCGCCAGACTTGGCGGGCTTGGAGGAAGGAGGAGGAGCCTTGTCCTTCTTTGGAGCCTGCCAGCGCCATCAAAACAGAGTGAGAACAAAATAACCACACGATTAACTGACGGAGTGCAAGGTATTCTTCACATTTGCAGAGAAACTTACCATGAAATCGGATCTTCGAGAAGTAGGGGATTCGGCGGAAGCTCAGAGCAGCAGATGGAGGCCACCGCAATCACAAACCTGCCTAGGGTTTTTGACAGTGTCGCCAAACCCAACAGCTTTAAAACTACGTCGTTTAATTGGACAAACGGGCTTTCGAGCCCAATAGCATTCCATCATGACACTTTCTATTCCATTCTACGGCCCAATCACCCTCTGAATTACTTTAATCCAATATCACTTATCATAAGGGCCCATTAGCTCAGTTGGTTAGAGCGTGGTGCTAATAACGCCAAGGTCGCAGGTTCGAGACCTGCATGGGCCATTTTAATTTTTTTCTAATAATTAATCAATCCCATTAAGAGTCTAAGAACAGCATTGAAATGCTATTATTTTTTCTTTCCTATCATTATTGTTGTTATTATAAGCGAGGGATATACAGAATTATTACATGACCCTACTCATAATGTGGCTATTTACGAAATATGCCTAGATTGGCTTAATGTAGCCCTTACTATATACACCACTTCATGTAATGTATTCATTTTCATCTCACAATTTTCCGAAAACTTCCATACAAGAGTGTTTGGCAACTGGCAAGGTTGCACGGTCAAGTACAAGCAGCACGTGGCATAGGATAGGAGATGCTTATCCTCATAGCCGTAGGTGCATGCACTTTCGAAGAAATGCAGATAGACCAAGAAGGTGAAGCCGGTGGATAATATCAGCACCTTTTTTTTTTTTCTCTAAAATGATGTCAGAATTTTAAACATTCAAAATGCTACTGCTTCTTTTGCTGCCCGTCCCGTTACAGAATTTCATGATTAACAACTATTAATCAAGACAGGTCTAATCTGCTACATCACAAATTTTGCGTTAAATTTAATTTGCAGTGGCAGGATTGGTGATTAGTTTTCATATTAAGCTTATGTCTATGATTCAAAAATCGTTGCCAATCTGCTATATAATATAACTTTTTGGCAGGTGTGAGTTTTCTTAAAGAGGGAAAGCATGTAATTCTACAAAGAATTATTACTACTACTTACCCCACAAACCATATGATATGTGGCTTTATTGTGGGACATTAGCAAAACTAACACGGAAAGTTGTACCTGCATGCCGGGGGCACTTAAATTCAATCCATCTTAGTGTAGTGCACTAGTACTCCTCTCCTTGTCGTTTAAGCAATCATCTGTGCCAGAGGGGCCTCGTTTTTAATACGAAATTAAGAATAAATTCTAAATGGATTATTATTATTATTATTATGGAACCATATCCATCAGAAAACTAAGGGGAAAAAATATTATAAGAAACTGGGGAGGGGAACAATTGAAATACTATTATTAATGTCACGTCAGTTTTCCATTATGACAGTATTGTTCCATTTTTCCCCCTGCGAATTTATTAATTATCTGCACAAGACTTATCTTGCTTTATGCCTAAACCACGTTTAGATATTAAAATTAGTCTAAAACTAAAGTGCAACTCGTTATGAATTGCAAATGGCTATTATTTATTATATCGTACGGAAGAAAAATGTTTGAAAGACTCAACTTATTAAATTACATATATTAACTTACATATTTTTATGAATAACATTTAATACTTTTAAAGATAATATATATATATATATTAAATATTATTTATAAAAATATATAAATTAATAAATTAAGTCTTTTAAACATATTTTTTTTAAGCTTAACAACGTTGGTCCTATACGCCACGTCCCATATGAAGCCAAAAGGCTGCATCCTTATGAATTATTGGCTGGTCTATTCGGAACAAAAGTGGGAATGCCAGGGACCAGCGGAAAGTTGAACTGAAGGCTGTTTTTTGAGTTTTGAGTGTTTGATCGAATATCAAGAAAGAAAAAGGCAAGGGCCGGCATTTTCTTACCTAGTAAGAAATGGGTCACAAATCTTTGACAGGTATTAGTGGTTTCCAAGTTAACCAACTATCATGCACTCCAGTAACGTATTGCCACAACACCATAAGAAAATCTGTGATTTTTTTCTCTACCCTCAGTAGCACCTCAAATGATTTTTCTAGAACCCTTTTTCTGGTTACAATTTTTTTCCGCTTGAAACTTAATCGTGCACATTACCCACTTATGTTTGAAGCCTATATCAAAGACTGATAAAAAATTAGTGCCAGATGTAGATACCACAGATAAGCCTTAAGCGAATGAAAATAGGATCATGGGGATGGTAATCCTTTTACAAAGTTAACTTTGATGTGTTATTATATAATGAAATGATGAAATCAAAATTTTTAAGTAATAATATGATATGACAATAACTACTTCATTTTTTAAAAAAATCATGTAAAAAGTTGTGAGGTGAAAATTTTATGACGATTATTCATTTTCCTTGTATTGTTCATGTATTTTCGTGCTCTTTGACTTCGGATCATATAGCACTGCTCTTATTCAAAAGAACTGCAATGGATATTTTTCCACAATATTAGATAATAATCATCCAAAGTAAGGAAGCTTTGGATGGTGGTTAAAGTTAGTTGTTAGTTAGTTATCAGTTAGATAGGCAGTTATGGGTAGTTATGGTTGTTAACATGTTAGTTATACATTGTTTGCAGCACAAGCAGCGATCTTGTATTTATATAAAGGCTCATGCCTTCAATCAATGAATTAACTTCAGTTTTCATCATTCTTTTCTTCCTTTCCACTACAATTCTATCACAAATTGAGAGAAGCAATTCTCTACTTTAGTAGCATGCCTGCCTTTTTTCTGAAGTGAGGAGACTAACTTAAAAAGAATCAAACTTATTCATTTTGGACTAAAAGTCTAAAATTTTATATATCTTGACTCACTACTAGTTATGTATTATATAAAGGATAAATGTTATTTATATTAATTGATTATGAAATATATGTCAATTTATTAATTATTTAATATTTAATGAGATTTTAATAAAATATAAATTTCATTAAAATTTTATCAAAATGTCGTAAATGACTAATAAGTTATCACATTCTTTTGTAACCAACTAATCAAAATAAAGGGCAAAACAAAAGAAAGAGGGAAAAAGAAAGAGAGAGAAACGTGCTTGAACAGGAAAAATAAAAGTGAGAAAAAAGGAAATATATAATAAAATATTGAGAAAAAAAGAATTTAGAAGCATTGGATTCGGGTCTATAAATTAGTGGAAGAGCATCCATAATGAAAAGTAGCCAACCAGAGAGAGAGAGAGAGAGAACTTCTACATATATAGAAAGAAAACAGGGTAAGGTACTCTGTTCTCAGTTCTCACTGTCGTTTTGATTCGTCTACTCTGTTGTGTGTCCATGATTCCAACCTTGGAAGCAGCTGCAGTGTCCCATATAGCTGCAGTTTCTATATCATCCTCTGTTTTCGTCCGCATGGCTGCTTCTCCTGCTCTGAACAAATTTTCAGTCCCTTTTGTGTGATAGAGACACGAGAACCTGTTTTGTTTCCTCTATAAAACAAGATTTATCTCGTTAATTGCTCTCAAAACCTTTCAATTCTTCAAGAAAATGGGTTCATCGTTCAATTCCCACAAGCTCCAACCAGGGAAGAAGCCCAACAACACAATCCTGAAATACCGCCATCTCCGGAAGATTGCGAACTTGCTGCGTTACGTCGAGTTCTGCGTCATTTTGGTCTTGGTTTCCAGGCTATCCATCCAGCTGCCAATTGCTATCAAGAACACAAGCGAGTATTTTCAGGGCTTCTCTGTTTTCATGGGTAGCCCTCCCTTCGTTTTCTTGCTCGGAAACGCGATAATCATCGCGCTGGTTGCGCAGTCTGGACATTTTTCAGCTCGCGATTCTGGAATAGAGAATCCAGAATCTGATATTTATCAGGAGTTTCTCCAGAACAGCATCGTCAGTTACAAGAATCAGAGAGTTGAAGCAGAAAAAACAGGGCACCCTCGAAAACAGAGCACAAGAAAAACAGAGGATACCATTACCAAACAGATTCTACAGAACGTTGATTGTGACCGGGTCAAGTACCCTGAAAGCCTAAGACTAAGCGTGAGAACGGAGAATAGCATTAAGGGCCGGAGAATCGATGGGTCCCTAGCCAAATACAGAGTAAAACAGAGCATGAAGCCGGCCTTGAAAATAGAGGATAGAGTAAAGGATGAGGAAATCGATGGTGTAAAAATAACGAACACAAACATTAATTCGGAGGAAAAAGACTACAAAAGGTGTCAATCAGAGATTATAAGGCACGCGAAGAGTGAGGAACCTCTCAAATTGCTTCACAGGAGTGAGTCAGAGAATAACAGGGGAAGCATTGAAGCTGCGAAGAATTCATCATCATACCCTGAGGATGGAATGAGCAACGACGAGTTTCGCCGCACAATTGAGGCTTTCATTGCTCGGCAACAGAGGCTCCGAAAACAAGAACAATGCTTCGCTGCTTAGAATTATTCAGAAAGAAGCTTGTGGAATACTATTCCTGTTGCTTCTGTTTTTCATTCTACTATTATTATTATTATTATTATTAAAGAAATAAAACATGTAAATAAAGGTTAAAGAAAGTAATTTATGAATCTAAAATACTTCTTTTATGTTAATGAAGTTGTTCTTTTTAATGAAAGAACAAATTATTAGTCAACTAATTCCTAAAGCACTTTGTTCCATTTTCAAATGGTATGAAGCTGCGTGAGATTCGAATGGCCTTGGATAATAAGTTTTTGACCTTTTCTTTTTAATTTTAGAAGTCAAAATTCTTATTTTACATTTTCGACATAGTTTGTTCTACTATTTATTATTTTTTTTAAAGTTAATTTTTGTGTTTTTAAAAAAATTAAAATATCTCACATCTAAAAAAAATATTTTTAAAACAAAAATAATTTACATTTTAAAATATAAAATAATTTATTTAAAAGTTTTTTTTTGTGATAAACATTATTGTGGGACCTAAGACCCACAACATGTGTGCAATTTTCAAATTTGTACCGATAGAGATTGCTTTAGGACATTTTAGTTTTTGACGATGAATGAATTTTTCTGGAATTTGCATGCTAGTGTTCTGATGCCAAAGTTGCCGGCTAATATGATTTTTTTTTATAATTACAATATGTTATTTTAATTTCAAACAATTGGTGGTGAAGTAAAGTCACATAATGAGAGAGCATTCCTATTATTTATGAACCCAGAATTGAATTGCTTTTTTCGCATTTAAAAAAAAGTATATTATTTAGATTCAGTTTGTGAGATATCATACTAATTTATTAATTATTTCTGATTATATGTGATTTGATTATAGTATAAGTTAATTTAATCTAATAATAAATAATTAATGAGTTGGTATAGTGTTTTATAATTAACCAATACAAATAACATTTTCAATTTAAAGCCCTGATAAAGAAGATCCATCTTTGGCAAAAAAAAAGGCAAAAGCTATATATGACTAGAGACTCACTAATTGGGTGTAAGCTCATTGCGCCACTATCTGTTGTCTCTACTACCACTAG
>QANU01105209.1:986599-1160262 GCA_003254905.1 Nissolia schottii
TAGGCAACGCGAGGGAGATTGAAGGAAGGCACGATTCGAAGATTTGGAGAGGAACGGTTCGACGCGAGGGAGAATTGGAGATTGGAGATTAAAGGAACTAGGAAGGAAGAGCCAAGGGAAAACACAGCTGCAAACAGCCCTAAGAGTCGAAGACCCTATGTCTCAGAAGAACAAAACGGCGCCGTTTTTGCAAAGCAAAACGGCGTCGTTTTGGCAAATTTGGGCTGCAAATTATTGAACTCGTAAACTTGTTCCTGAACTCGCGATTTTGAACGATTTTACACGATTTTACACAAAAACGATTTTACCTCCGATTTAACTAGATTTTACAATGTAAAATCGTAAAATCGTACGATTTTACGATTTAAAACTCGTTTTTAATAACCATGAACATATGCATAATCTGTGAACTAACCGGTTTACTCACATAAATAAATGGACCAAACATATAAAAATTGACAAGCAAATAGTAAAAACCCATTTAGGCCAATGGGTAAATTGGGTCAGGCCTAAACGGGTCAAGCTAGCCCATTTGATAGCCTTACCAAATACAATCATGGCCAGAAAAGGAAAACAAAAAGATAAAAAGGATCATGGGCCTTTTTGGTCAGAAATTATGGGCCTTTGAAGCCCAATAAACAAATTGATATGGGGCTTTATGGTAAAAGGAGAGAGAACCAATGGGTAGGGCCATAAGTTTTTCTTTTGGGGCTAATATTTAGATATTTTGCTATTGTGTATTTTTTAAGCTTTGGTGTTTTCTGCTCAATTTGAATGGATACTTTATTTTTCTTTTTGGGCTTTTCTTCAAGATGTTTTTTTCAATAAGGTTTTAATGAAGCTCAACCGCATTCACTTGTATTCCTCTAGGCTTAGGGTCTAGGTTCTTTATGGGGATGTTTGTTTTCTAGCCGCAATGCCTTCCCTCCCAACTGATGATGTGCACGATTGTAATATCTTCTTGCATGTTTGGAGTTGGATTTTTTCCGATTGAATGAAACTAAATTTTCGTAAAAAAACTAGGACAAGAAATTGAAAGCTTTTATTTTTATTTTATTTTATTTTCTTGAATGGATCATTTGTTTCGAGTTTTATGATTTATCACATTATTATATTTTGAAATAAAATTCAAACTGAAATATCATTATAATCGCCTCTGTATATCATATTTTTTCTTGCAAAATATTTAAAAGACTTACCTTATTAACTTATAAATCAATTTATTCACTTTTACGAATGACATTTAACATATTTTTTCTTGTTGTCTGTTGTTGGCCCTTGGAATTTATACAAAAGAAAAGAGAATGAGGGGTTGTTTCACGTGTTGATAAAATGATTTGGGGTTATATCTTATAAGTACAGTTTAAGGGGTTGAAGATAAGAGAAATATTTTGTGTATAATTTAAAATTTGTTAATTTTTGTATAATTCATTTTTTAATGTGTTTTTTTTTATTTTTTTATTTGTTATTTTTTCTCTCTTATTCTTCAATCTCTCATCATTTTGTTTATTTCTTCTTATTCTTTATAAGTCAAAGAGTTTTTATTTTTGTTTTCGTTATATTCGTTGTTTTTGTTTTTTTAAATGTTTGTTTATATATGTAGAAAAGTTTGTGAATGCAAACACAAAAATTTTCTTCTTCATCTTCGTTTTCGTTTTTATTTCTGTCATATTTTTTTTTTAATTTTTGGTTATTGAAAAATGTATGCATGTCAATTCATAAGTTTGTGCATATGGTTTAAAATGTTTGTGTAAAGAATGAGTCAATATGCTTGGAGTGTGAGTGAAGAGATAGAAAAATATTGTGACAGTTACTTTTTACAATTTAATACATTGCAGGTCCAATTTAATTTAATTTTGTACATGAAAAAATTTATGCATATATATGCAAAAGGTTATACGCTTGATGTTACTATGTAAACCATAAATTGATAACATTTAAGTCATACAGCTAGAACTGTTATTATGAAGATTATATTACTCATCGGTGTTGTATGTATAGCGGGAGAGTTTATTGGAACTGTAGGTCTTCAAGAAAAGATAAGAGTGGAATTGAAATCAAGCTTATAATTAAAAGCTAAGAAGAAAAGATAGATCGGAATTGGGATCAAGCTGAAAATTAAAAGCTAAGAAAGCGATCTCAAAATGTAACAATAATTGTTAAGTTGTAAAGCTCTTAATATAATAATAAAAGAACTAAACGCAAATATCCAAAACCTTACTGTTTCGACAGATAAAATCAAAAGGTTTAATTAGAAAGCCAATTAATGTCAGAATGAAATGACCCATAGCTGGCTCCAACGGATCCACTTGTTAATTTGTTTATTCAAGGATCCGCTTGTGACTGACGGTGCGTACTTTCCGCCATTTTTGAGTGAATTAGTTTTCATTTCTCACTACGTGGGCAAGAAAAAAGTATATACTTTACTTATCTATACAACTCTTGTTTCCGATAATTATTACTTAATTTATAAAACTAATCACATGATGATATACACACACAGCTGGATTAGGCGTGTTTTGGGAGATTAGTATCACAATCATGTGAGAGAATATACTAAAATAATAATAATAATAATAATAACATACTATAAATTCAAGGTGACACTATTTGTTTTTTATCAAATAAATTATACATTAATTATAATCAAAATTAAAATTAAAATATGTAAACTGATTGGTTAGTCTGCTAGTAGAATACAAAATTCTAAGTAGGTTTTTATTGTAGGCCTAATATTTTTATATTTTGCAAATAGGTTAGACCAAAACTTATATATAGTAATAGTTTAGACGTGTGTGAACATTTTATAAAATAAACTTGTACTTTATTTAGATAAAGTATAACTTCACATAATAAATTTGTGTCTTTAATTGCGAAAGTATATGCTTACATAAAATTAAACATTAAGGAGGGATGAGACAAAAATCATAAAGACAAATAGCAATATTAATGTATACAGTACATAAAATTCCTCATTGCTCATTACCTGCCACTCTTGTCAACCTTGTCATCCTTGTGAAAGTGTAATTATGTTTTGGTTAATGGGGTAATTTAAAATATGAATGTGTAGCACAGGTTCCATTGCATATATAAAATTACATTTGGTTAATGTTCACACTACATTTTTTTTTACGTGGTCACTACACATTTGTTGACTGTGACTAATTAATTAATGATACTACTTAACAATTACGGCATATAATTGGTTTTTTTAATACATAATTCTGACCAAAAGCCCATAAATGGAGAGCACAAAATACACTTAACAAAAATAGCCAAACTAATACAAACACAACCACTGAGAATACGGCATATAATTGGTTATACAGTATTGACTATTGCGGCTTTCACAAGGTGCAGGGGAAAATATTGACAAATTTACATAGTAAATTTCAAAATATTATGAAAAAGATGATAGTTACTAAATATTTAATTACACATCACTTTCTTTTACAGTTTTTTCTTAATCTGATTTTTATTCTGCAATCGATGATAGGAAAATGAGTGATCATGACTGGACCTTAAAGGTCCAGCATACGTGAACCTAAGTTGGTGGACTTACTAGGTAGCTGCCTTAATTATTCCCCTTGTCGTCTTTTCTTTTCTTTTCTTTTCCTTTTTAAGTGAGCCAGCCCCCAGGTTTGATAAACTTCTTCAGTATCAAACTTTCAAACAGTATCGGTTATCCACAAAAGAACAAAAAAGAGTTTGGTATAAAATTGAACAATAAAGATGAATGTTTTGCTTTTGCACACGATGGATAACATTTGATCATGGAATTGGAATTTTCTTCATCTTGAGACTAGAGAGTCAAATTGGATCATAAAAGTAACAAGGCATTAGTTAATGGTGTTATGTATGTTTGTGTGTATATATATATATTGATATAGACCCTTTTGTAACATATAGATTAAGGATAATCACCAATGATGGATTAAGCTAGAAGCATAAACACTGTTTCTAGTGTGGTCATCGAGGGTTTGACATAGGGTGGTGTCATAAAATATGCCCTGAGAAGATTCACAAAGAGACAAGAAGGGGAACTATGGGGGATTATGGATTGGAGGGCTTTGGATCTTGCCCCACATCCCAAAGATGTTATGGGATCCATTCCAAGGCCTTTTGGCCAGCTGTTAAGACTTAGGAGCAAGCAAACGGATACGCCCTCGCAGCAACTAAACTTGATAGCATGCAGCAGCCTTCAAACTGTAGTTTCAGGGGCTCTTCTGGACACACTCTGATGACCTGTTGAATGTGCAACAAGAAGTTCTGACCTTATACCCTTTAGGAACCCGTCACAACAACCTAAGAGAGAGAGGCAAAAAGTATGTTTGTTTATACTAGGTAGTTTGTGTAAGAAATCTACACTAAGGTAATATTTGAGGGTGCACTACAAGAAAACAGCTCATTACCGTCGGAAAATTGCACGGTTATCGTCAGCTTTTGACGTTACCGTCGGAGTTACCGTCGAACATCTGGCCGACGATAAAGTGCTCGATGGTAATCGATTTACCGTCGAACAATGACTCCCGACGGTAATTACCGCTGGAATAAATCGATGGAAACCAGTTCACTTTTGATTACATTTGAACTGGTTTACCGTCAACCAGGACTGATGGTAAATATATTAATATTTTATTCATTTACCGTCGATATTAACTGACTGTACAAATAATAATATTTTATTCCTTTACCGTCGACAGTGGCTGACGGTAAAGATATTAATATTTTAGTCTTAATATTAATATTTAATTCCCTTATCGTCGATTTTTAGCCGTCGCTAATATTGAACCTTACCGTCGGCTATAACCGATGGTAATAATTAAATATTAAGAAAAACAAAATTTTAATTAAAATTTTATTATTTAGTTACATAATAAATTATATAATTATATTAATAAATATGTAATTTAACAAATTATAAAATTTAATTTAATAAATAATTTTTATAATTTATAAATATATAAAAAATTTATATGTAATAACTAATTAAATATTTATTTAATTAATACTAAAATATTTAATAAAAATTAAGCAATTAGATTGTATAAGATAATAATAGCAATAACAAAATAAATTAAATATTTAAAATTTTCAAATAATTACAAATCGCAGATAGTCTGACGATGAAAGGTAAACATTATCATCGTCATTTTCAGAATTTAGCTGGTCGTCAAAATCTTCTTCTTCTTCTTCCCCATCATTGTCGACATCATCAGTTGAATGTTGATAGAGGTTAGAAAGTTGAAGTATTTCTGGTTCATCATTTGTAGCTAATAATGTGTTCGTATTTATTGTCTAAATAACTATTGTTGTAGGGATTGGGTCCGGCACTTGATACAGTTGATCATATGATGATTGCTCCACTGATTGCATGTCATCCAACTCAATCCGACCACTTGGTTTGCTTTTGATCAAAACTTTCCAGCTTAATTGAGTAGCCCCTGGATAGCTAGCATAATAATCTTGTTTGGCTCTTTCAGCAACGATGAATGGATCATACCGCATATACCGCCTTGCAGGATTAATCTCAGTAACGTTGTAATCCAGATGTGTCTGTGCTCCATTTGGGGAAGGATCGTACCAATCATAGCAGAACAGTACAACGCGATTAGATGGGTCATCGTGTGCATATTCTAATACAAGAATTTTTTTAAACACTCCGTACCAATCATTGCTTGTTTCATCATTATTAGAATATTCGCCCTTGACACAAACATCACAATTGTCTGTATTTTGAGTAGCTACTCATTTAGATGTGTGAAACTTGTATCCATTAATAAAATAAATTAGCCAACTAATTGCTTTGTTCATCGGTCCCCATGTCAAACTCATCAAGTTACTATCGTTACTAGAATAATTTTTCACTTAAAAAAAATACATTTTAAAAGTAAGTTAAACTTAATCAATTATGATATAAAGTCTTTTGTTCGGTTAAAGTATATAATATAAAGAAGTTAAACATATACGTAATCTGCAAACCATGACGGAAACATTTGATCGGAACATTGATCACCAAATTCTCGTTGAAACATTCTGAAAACATGCATCAATGGTAACAAATAATTTAGTAAATTGTATGTTAATGAAATAAAGTATATTAAAATGGTCGATCAAACTTACTCATAGTATGAAAGTACTTCTTTGCAGTTGAGCAAAACAACTAAGTGAGCTGCTTCTTTTTCTTGTGCACTCAACCAGTAATCCTTTCTCCTTCCAGCCGCATGACCAGATCGATTAATATAGAAAAGATTGACTGATTAGGCATTCATCCACCATCGTCGTTTCGTCCCACCGTAGTTCTATTGCAATTCACATTAGCACTCAAGTAGTACGAACAAAAGAAGGAAGTTTCTTTCGTTAAGAATGCCTTGCATATCGACTCCTCAACTTGAGCTCTATTTTTAACTGTTCTCTTGAAGATTCCCATGCATTTTTCAAATGGATATATCCACCTATACTGAACTGGATCACACATTCGAGCTTCGTAAGGCAAGTGTACAGGTAAATGTTCCATTACATCAAAAAATGCTAGAGGAAACAATCTTTCAAGTGAACATAGGATAATCGGAATGTTGCGTTCCAAGAGTAAAAGGTCTTCAACATTAACTGTAGACGAGTACAGTGTCTTGAAAAAGTGACTTAGTTCACTTAACGGCTTTAACACGTTCTTCGGTAGTTCTTTGAATGCAATTGGCAGCAAACATTGCATAAACATATGACGATCATAACTTTTCATTCCAACCAATTTTCCTTGGGCGATATTTACACATCAAGCCAAGTTAGATGCATAACTGTCAGGAAATTTAAGAGTTTGCAACCAACGAAGAACACTTTGAACTTGTTGCTTGTTGAGGGTATAGCAAGCCTTCAACTTGATGAAATGACTGCCATAAATCTCTTGTAAATTCAACTCAGGGCATCTACAAATCTCTTTCAAGTCCAGTCTTGCCTTCTCGTTGTTGTCCTTGGCTTGATCAGTGTTCATGACAGTATGCATTATATTATCAAAAGCATTCTTTTCAATATGCATAACATCAAGACAATGACGAACCAAGTTATCTTTCCAATACGGCAAATCCCAGAATATGCTCTTCTTCGTCCTGTTATGTTGTTCCCCGTAACCTGGAAGCCTAACATTTCCACTCTCAGCAATCTTCAGAAACCGTCTAACCCTCATACAAATGTCACGACCAGTTAATGTCTGCGGAGGCTCTTCATTTTCAATTCTGTTTTTCGGAAACCCATACTTGTTGTTCCTGAACATGTGACCCGCTGGCAAGAATCTCCTGTGACAATCAAACCAAGATTGTTTTCCTCCATGCGTTAGCCGGAATGCTTTGATGTCTTCCATACATATTGGACATGCCAACATTCCCACTGTCATTTATCCAGACAACATACCATACGCAGGAAAATCGTTAACAGTCCACATCAAAGATGCCCTCAACATAAAATTTTGCTTTATGGACACGTCGTACGCAAGCACACCTGGACTCCACAACATGTTCAGTTCATCTATCAATGGTTGATGAAAAACATCAATTTTAGTTTTTAGGTTGTTCGGTCCGGGGATCACCCAAGATAAGAACAAATAAGGATCTTTCATGCACATTTCTGGAAGCAAATTATAAGGTGTAACAATAACAGGCTAACATGAGTACGGTTTGTTGAATTGATTGTTAGCAGCAAACCCATCCGAACAAAAATCTAATATGACATTTTGAGGTTTTGCGGCGAAGTCGGGATAAACTCGGTCGAAGTGTTGCCATGCTTCTCCATGAGACAGGTGAGTCATGCGACCATTTTTTTCTTGTTCTGAAAATGCCATATCATGTGTGGTGCTGAACTCATCGAGGCAAACAATCTTTTTAATCTTGGTGTTAACGACAAATAATGCATTATTTTATAAGGAACATTCTTGTATCTCCCTGGATCAACTCTCTTAGGTTTAAACCTAGCAGCACCACAAAATTTGCATTCAGTTAAGGTTGCATAATCCATATAGTACAACAAACAACCCATTCGACAACAGTCAATCTTTATGGACTGCAAGCCAAGTTTAGAAAAAAAATTGTTGGCTTGATAAAAGTTTGTCGGTATGTCATTATTTGACAATGTTAGTTCTTTGATGAACGAAAGCCACTGATAAAATGATCTCTCAAATTGATTAGCCTCTGACTTCATAGTCAACATCCTAACTACCATAGATAATTTTGAATAGACAGATCCTTCCCATACCGGAGTATTTGCTTCTTCTAATATACTATAAAAGTTTTTAGAGTCAAGCATATTATCGTCGAAGGCATCGTTAACCATTTTTGCAAATGTATCATTACTATTAAATTGAAAATTTTATGTTTCACCATCTTGTTCAATACGTGTGTGACTTGTACTTCCCCCTTCGTAATGCAACCTACTGAACTCAGTGACACCATTAACATCCACTTCTCCATGGTCAACCCATATCCAGTAATACGGCTCAAACTCATTCTTATACAGATGCATTCTAACAATTTCAACATCCAATATTCTACAGCACTTGGACAAAGAACACGGATATCTAATGTTTTGCTCTGCCATATACTGATTAATAGTTGTAACGATCTGACAAAAGTAGTTGACGTCCTCAAAAAATTTCGGCTTTATCACTCCTCAGTTCCTATAGTATCTATCGTACATCCAAAATCTATTTGACGGAATCATTTTTCCACAAATCCTACATGCATGTTACATAATTAATGGACATGAACTTAATGATTTTAATTACTTTAATCTTCTTATTATACATTAATTCCACACAATATTTCCTAAACCGTTCTAAAACATAGACCCTCCAATCTTCGCAAACAACATATAATCATCGTTGCTAACACATCAATTCAAACAATGTTGGAAAGAAACGTGAAGCGTTCCTTCCCCCAGTCCAGCCATACAACTCCAATCCTACAAATCTAACTTAATAAATTGTATCTATCCTAGTAATAATTAAGTTAAAGACATACCTAATTGCCGTTGCAAACTTTGATAATTGTTTGAGCAATCTCCTCGTTCAATCTCCTTTAATCTTCAATCTCACAATTAATTACTAATTATTAAAAATTAAAATAATTAAGAAAATTAATTAACATTATTGTAATAAATCAAATAGCAATTAATATTAACCTAGCAGTTGTATGTATGGACACTCTGATTCTTGGTACAGTGGCCAAGTCAAATCGTCCTGAACCTACCTTCCGTTGAACATGTCACACCCTTCCTCCGTTTCCCCTACTGCAATTCTAAGTCCAAGGTAACATAAGACTTAAGACAAATGCAATATCTGAAAACACTAGTACACTAAAGTTCTTGTTATTGCATAAGCTAGTAGACACAACCCCCCTTTCACACACACATAAAGTTGTGTCACTACAATTTAAGCTAATTTTAACAAACATAGCACAAAGTGGTGGCAAGATATGAATTAACTCAAACACAGTTCATGCAACTAGTCAATCCTATAATACTTCACAAAGTGAGCAATATATCTTAAAAGTAATTACATCAAGAACATCAATATGGCATACATTTGAAATTTAAATACATCTACATACACAATAATAGCATACAAGTTAACACATCTAGGAACCATGGATGCATGTGAGGTAAGCATTGAACATTATAATAGCATACAAGTTAATCTCAAAATTTTGATTTGGAACATGATAAAAAGAAGCTAAATGACATTCATATCAACAAGCAATGGATTTTAATTAATATCCATCTACATTTGAACATAACAATTAAATATGAAGTAACTCAAAACATTTATACAGTTAAATGAAATATAACCAGAATAAATAAAAGAAACAGGTACGTGGACTTGGTAAGTGACAGGGACGAAGGACAAAGGAGGTCAGTCAATGGAAGGATGTGCTATAGGCGGAGCAAGGGAAGAGAAGAGAGGAAGGGAAGGGAAGAGAAGGGAAGAAGGGAAGAGAGGAAGAAGAAGAAGATGGGAGAGGACAATGGGAAGAAGAGAACAAAAATTCGACTAAGTGTTGGATCTGGACATTACCGTAAGACATAATTGATGGTAAGTGTTCAGTCCGATGGTAATAATGATGTACAAAACGTAACATTTTATTAAAACTATTACTGTCGGACATGTTCGATGGTAACAAGTATTCCAAAACGTTGTGCTTTATATTTGAAGATTACCGTCGGTTCATGAAAACTATCCGACGATAAACAGAAAAGTGGCTCCAATTTTTGGTACCAAAATATTTCGGTTACCGTCAGCTTAACCATCACCGACGACAATCATTTTACCAAACTCAGCATTCCATGTCGAATACAAAACGCAGCGTTTAGGACGTATGTTACCGTTGGATATGTCCGACGGTAATACCCTATACCCTAAACCCAATGACACTATGCAAAATGAGTCATTGTGGAAGTAGTTTTCCATTGGATATCTCCATTGGTAATACCCTACCCTAAACCCTAACCCTTGCTTTATTGTTCATTATGTATTAATTATTATTTTTCTTATGTGTGTTTATTATTACTTGTTAATTATTATATTAACTTTTCTTTTTTTTTTATTTGTTATTTTTTTGTCATATTTTTATTTAACATATGATTTTTTTCATTAATTATNTACCGTCGAATAATATACCCCAACAGTAAAATCGACAGTAATCGTTGGCGCCAAGTGGTGCGTGGTGAGTTGAAACTCTTACACTGTCGGACAAATCCAACGGTAGTCGGTTGGAAATTAGAGGGAAGCACGTGCTCCCCATGCATGTGACATTTGTGTTGTTTTGAGGGTTTAAGGTTTAGGGTTAGAACTATACCGTCGGTGTTTACCGATGTTAACTTTTTTATTCATTACCATCGTCCTACTTACCCGGTAATGTTTGTTTGTATTTTTTCTTTGATATTTTTCTCATATTTTTATTTAACATATGATTTTTTCATTAATTATTATTTATTCGTAATTAAAATTTTTTGCTTTTAGAAATTTAATTTATTTTTTAAATTATTATTTATTTTTAATTTAATTATTATGTAATTATTATTGNATTTAATTTATTTTATGTATAAATACACTTTGGATATAACATCTATATTATTAATTGAAAGAAAATAATTAAAAAGTTTAAATTAAAAAACTACAAACTAAAATATTTCACATTAATTAAAAAGTTTAAATTAAAAAATTACAAACTAAAAAATTATTCTCCTAAAGCAGCGGAAGGGCAATCATGATCGTTCTTGGAGGACGAAGAGGAGGAAGAGGCGGGAAGCTCTAACTGCGGGGGATTCTACATGTTGCTCCCTCGTAGCGCAGACCCACCGATGACACGAATAAATCCCTGGAGAACTTGGTTTAGCTGTTCTTTTTTACTTCCTCATCTTCTTCTTTTGTTTCTTCTTTTCTGCCTTCTGCCTCTGCTAAGCCTCCTCCCACCTCAGTGCTTGCTGATGCAGCTCCTAGTTCAACTTGAACACGGTTTCCCGCAGCTCGTCAGACTCTGCTGGTGTGCCCCCAGTAGACGCAGAAGCAGATCTACCGTCGCCCCCTAATGTTAACCGTCAGCTGTGTGCCTCGGTTGTAAACCCGATTACTGTTCCAGCTGCCGGACACGCGATTCCATATCTCTGTTTCATCCATGGGAGGGGGTGCAATGCTAAGGGGTGCACTCTGCATTTGCTGACTCTGAGCCTCTAGAAAAGTTTCTTCAAATACAGCCTACATAAATAATTGATAAAAATTAATGGTATTAGAATTAAATTAAAAAACAATACCAAAGAAAATTCAAAATTGAACAAATTAAAAAGACTTATTGCGGTTGCCTTCAAGCGTGCATTGACCTACCTCGACCTGTCGCTTTTCAGCATGTGGGTCTCACAGGACAATTCTTCATTAGTTGACGACCTTCCAAGAGATTTTTCCTTCATATTTATTTGAAATTTACATAAAAATAATTAAACACCAACTAATTAATTAACTAATTAACTAAATTAATTATTAACTTATAATTTATTATAAAATTATTACCATTCTCTGCCACGTGTCGGGAAAGCTGGCAGAGCCTCCGATGTGCACGTTGCCGCCCCGATCTTGCATCCGCGCACACTTCGACTTCATTGACCTGGCCTTGTATTCATTGCCATCCTAGTATAGCTTCAAGGCCGCTAGCTGGTCGGGAGTCATCCAATCGGGGTTCGGGGTCTTCCCCGATTTGATGTCCCAATAGAGCTGCTGCAGGCGTCGGCCAACTCTGTAGTTGAAAGCCTTCTTCATGGCTTCCTTTTCCTTAGGATCGATAATAAATTGATCCTAAAAAATAATAACAATTTAATAACTAAATTATTAAATAATACAATTGATGTAATTACTTAATATTTAAAATAACAACTTATTATTAATTTCTCACTTTGAAGACGTTGTACATGCGATCCTTCTCCTCAGGTTGGAGATCCAGCGACTTGAAAATGGGCCGACTGTAGCATATTTTTTAGCGTCTTCGTCACAAATCGCTTTCCAACGGCATGAGAATCAAACCTATACAGACATAAAATCAGAAGTTGGTAAATAATTAATAATAAATAATAATATAAAAACTTACAAATTAATTAATTAACAAATAAACTAAAATATTTACATACTCGCTAAAGTTGGCATCGACTCACAGAGGGACCCGATCATCGGTCAAGGATCCCTCAGTATGTGGGCCAACTGTCGTCAGAGTCTTCGTCTGCTGGCTCTCAGGGGAAAGTCAGGGTGCCTGCTCGGCATAGCTCCCGAACCTCGCCTGTTGTGTTGTTGCCGGAGGCATGAAAGTCAGTGGCAGAGCATCACCAAACCTCAGCTAATCTTCGACGTCCATAGACTATTGCCCCAGTCCAAGAGTGGGCATAAAACCCTCCCCAGTCGGTGACTGGAGGAGGACGTCCTATCTCCCCTCCCCCGACTACCGTGTCGCACAGGAAAGTAATCAAGCACCTACTTCTTTCCTTTATCGCTCATTAGTACTAATTATATAAAATTAAAAAAAATTAAGTTAGCACAATTAACTTAAATTAAACTATTATAATAATTTAATATAAATATAAATTTTATATCTAATTAATTGTTTAAATTTAAACTAAACTATTATTTAAAACTATACTTTCTAAATTCTAACAAAACTAAACTATAATTAATTCTAATTTCTAAATTAACTTAAACAAAACTATTATTTAACATCAATCTAACAATTACTAACCTAATATCAACTAACATCAACTAACCTAGCTAAACTAACTTATTCTATTTTTTTCTACCTAATCAATTTAACACATAATTTTTCATAACCAACATACTTAACATATAATAACAATATTAAAAATAAAAAATATATATATACAACATTCAGAAATATACTTCACTGATGGTGGCGCAACGATTGTGGTAGGGAAGTGGTGGCAATGATGGTCGCAGGGAAGTGGTGGCGCGGCGAGAGAGTATAAGAAAATTTGTTTCTTCTTTGGGAGATAAAGAAATGGTGAGAAAGAAATGGCTACCACGGGGGGGGGGAGTTTTTAAAGCAACAACTTTTCAGATTATCGTTGGATAAGTCCGATGGTAACTGGATATTTGTTGCTTTGAACGTGGGGAAGATGCAGTTATTATTCTGAGGAGGTTACCGTCGGACATGACCGAAGGTATGGTGGCGGTTGGTGTTACTGTCAAATTTCTCCGACGGTAACACATGCAATTATTGCTTAACGTAGGAAGACGTGCCCTGAGGTAGTTAATAGTCGAACGTTGGGCCTTTCCTGTCATGTTACTGTCAGTTATCTCCGATGTTAAACACTCACATTTATTGCATGGTGGTGCATATTCTGAGGAAATTAGTGTTGAAAGCTTTTTTGTTTCTGTTTGTTTTTTCTATCTACTGTTCCGTTTTCAAATCCCCGAAAGGATCTAATTGCAATATAGTAGAAGGGTTGTCGTTCTCTGGGAATTGGTAATACAATGTTGTTCTTTGATAGTGTTACTTAAGCAATAAGAAATTGATTTATCATTTGTGATAGCAAATCTATAAAGACGGAAAATTGTAAAATAAGCAATAGATTGAACAAAGTTGTAAATAGTAAAGAAAGCTGTTGGGATTTGATTTGTAATATCACTTTTACATATCCAATAATTCCATGCATATGATCTATCAAATTCTTGATTCCCTCACACCAGTTCTTATCCTAAATCACCTATGTCTAGCATGATAAGATCATTCAATTCTCGTTGTTATTTGTCGATGTCTCGCACAATTAACAAAGCAAACCGATATAGCTCCGGGTGTTAAAACAACTAATAAACCTAACTCTATGTCTGGCAATTAGGAATATTAGATGATTTGATTTAGATCCAACTCAATGATGTAGCTTTCACTCACAAAATCAAGTTTTAGGTAGCTAAGCTAAAACAAGCATTAAGTGCAAGATCAATTCATTGAAATCATTGAATAACATAGATTCATATACAAGAAGTTAAGATTGATACATTCAAGCAATAAAACTCATTAAATCCCAACAATAGGATGGTTAGCTATCCATAGACATGGATGCTTTCCAGCTTACAAGGAGAAATCAAAGAAAGCAAGACGATAGGCGAGCTACGGTGGTGCGTTTCCACTCCACAGTGAGCGGCGACCCTCAGAATCTCTTCCCTTTGCTCCTTTGGATGATTCTTCTTTCTCCGTAGCTCTCCTATCTGTTTCAAACTCAGAATCCCCTTAATCTGAATGAATTCATATCCTTTTATAGAAAAACTCACGCACAGATCGCTGAGCAGACTATTGGGGTTACTAAGCGGATTGTAGGGGTTTAGGTTTCTTCTTTTTGAAGTTACTTCACCCTTAAGCAGGCTCACTTTGAACAGAGGTCGCTCAGCAGCCTGAGAGGGTGCTGAGTGACCAGAAACTTTTGTTGTCCTTCTATTCTTTTCGCCTTGTAATCCCTTTGATCCATGCCTCTTACCTATATGGGAAATTGACAAGAAATGCATCATTTTACACATATATGTATCCATTCTTGGAAACTTAATAAAATCATACAAAGATGGGGAAATTGGCTCGTAAATTCATATTGAACAATCCATATAAGTGTCATTTTAACATATAAAAATATCAAAATATGGCACTTATCAATTATCGTTGGATAAAACACTAACGGTAACATATGTGACTGTTTCGCTCGTGGTGAAGACGTGACAGTTCACAATTGGTGGAAATTTACCGTCGGCTCTGTCCGACGGTAATGTTTTTTAATTTTTTTTAACAAAACCTCATATTTTTACCGTTAGTACATACCAATATTAAGTTTTTCGCGCCCTTTCCTGCGAACATTTGTCGTTACTCTTACCATCAACTCATGTGTCTGACAGTAACCTTATGCTTCTACCCCGGTTCTTTATGAGTGAACCGATTACCGTCAGAGATATTTTCGTTATCCGACGGTAATACCATCGTCCTGTTGTTCGGCGGTAATGGCTGGACGGTAATAAGTTGCTTTCTTGTAGTAGTGACATATCCTAGTTAAAGCTGCAGGCACAATGAACGATACAGTAACGGACCTTGTCCTGTAGTCCTGAAAATGACCTATCAATAACAAGACCCAAGGAAGTCAAATGGGATCCTAGGAATGAGAAAGAGGATAAGAAAAGAGGGAAAATCAAATAATAAGAAGGATGATTTAGGAGAGAAACACATGAAACACAAGGAATAGAGAACACACATACACTAAGCATAGCACCCAAAGAGAGAAACTCGAGCTAGAGGGCGTATCCAAAAACACCACAATCTCTTGCTCTCAAACTCAACCGCTGAAGCTACCCACAACAAGGGCTTGGATTAGAGGACAAAGTTGTTCACCCCTCACAAGCTTACGAATCCATAATCTCTCATTTTCTCANCGAGCTAGAGGGCGTATCTAAAAACACCACAATCTCTTGCTCTCAAACTCAACCGCTGAAGCTACCCACAACAAGGGCTTGGATTAGAGGACAAAGTTGTTCACCCCTCACAAGCTTACGAATCCATAATCTCTCATTTTCTCATCTTCATCTTATGTTTTAAACTTGTTAATTAAAACGGTTTAAATCATATATATATATATATATTAATATATATAACAAAATAATAATTTATATTAGAAAATTATTATTTATTAGTTATTGTTTAGTAAGAAGATAGAGAACATAAACTACTGGTTTCGCACGACTTTTTTCTTTCTTTCTATTGGTAAGCACACGACAAGTCTTTTGAGAAATTATTAAATATTATTAGAAAAATTATTGCTCTTACTTTAATTTATTTATTATCAAAAATGTTATTCATGCACCCACCTTAGTATGAATGTGAGTTCTGTGATGTGTGTGAAAGAATAAACTTTGTGTCTACATCAAAATTAATATACAAATAATACTACCATTTACTATTTATCACATTATTTTTACGGTTTTTTTTCTTTAACCATCCACTATTTATTTTAATAAAGCTGATATGATAAAAAAAATAATCAGTACAAAATTATCTTATTCTACGTCCTAAATCCTAAAACTTTTTTTTTTTTAATAATATGAGCATTGTCTTATTTCAAAAATATATAACAGCTAACTAGCAACTTAATGTCCACGTAAATTTACCCTTTTTTATATATAAAAAGCGACTTCTTATAGTATCAAAGCTCACATATAAAGAGAAGAAGTGCATCAAGAAAACTCTACATGCTTAACAAAAATTAAGAAGAGCTTCGTTAAAAATTTTTGAAAAAAAATCACGTGGGACAAACTTCTTACTTTTTAATGGAAAAAAAAGGTAATCAATTTGAAATTAATTAAGGACCCAAAAAACTAAAACAAAAAGAAATGATAAAAAAGAGCCAATAGATCATCTGCCTAACAAATTAAGTGCATCAATTTAAGAAAACTCACTAGCCTATAAGACAAACTCAGCTAAAACAGATAATGGACTGATAATCAACAACTAGTGTCACCCTTAAGCGTGTCCCCCTTCTTCAATATTCCATAGCAGTAGATTGAGCACGGCATAAATTTACCTTTTCATATTATATTGTCACTCCCTTTTGTCTATAGTCACTCTCATTTTGAGATACTTATTCTAATATTCCTTAAATACTCTTAATTAAAATAGTTTTTATTATCAAAAATGCTACATGTACACCCAATTTCATACACCCATACATACACCATTAATAATGCACAAACTTTATTCTCTCGAATGCACAAACATTACAAACTTGTAAATAATACTCTTAACTATACTTAATTAAGTGCACAAACATTACATGGGTTAAAACACAAACTTTATGTATATAAGTACGAGGTGTATGTATGGTGTATGATTTTTGATATACGTGTAGCAGAACTCTTTTATTATTTGTCTATAGTCACTTCACATTTTAATTTAATACTAATTACTACTGAGTAAAAAAATTAACTATTTTTAACTTAAAAATAAAAATAAAAAAGCAACTTATTTAATGCCTAATTTCTATTAAGGTGAATCAAAATATTGTGATAATATTGTAACAAAAAAATTATTTTGAAATAATGTATGAGTTGAATAAATATGAATTTTTGTTACTTGTATATTAGCCGTCCTCTCACTCACTTTTTTTTGTCTCGATTAAATCATTGGCATCCAAACCCTATTAGTAAGGACTTGACCCAACTTAGTTGTGATCTCTTAAAGGAGTAGATGTCTCTCAATGATGATTTTTCCATTCCTAACACTCAAACTTAAGATTGTTGATTAAGGAGTCAAGATATCTATTAACGTGACAAATCTCACGTTAATATCGGTTAAAGCAGTTCCTAATCCTCTACCTCACTTTAACAAAAAAGGAAAACTATTTTACCCCAATAACGCATAAGGTTATGTTTGGAAGTTTATTAAATGATAGGAGATCATGTTCATTAATCGATTAGGAGAGAGAGGCACGGAAGGGAGAGGCTTACACCACGCCATCCACTTATTGTGATGTGTCACAAGTTTAGGAAGAAGTGAAACAAAAATAAAGTATTGTCTCTCCTTGATCCCCCTCCCCCAATTGGAGGGACAAAAATTGGAGAGTTTGAGTGGCTAAGGAAGAACAAAGTGACCCTCCTTATCTGTCTTACACCCTCCATTAAAATTATATCCAAACAAACTTTTAATAAAATTAGTCTTTGTATTATTTGTCATTCCATTCCTTCACCACTCATGTAAACATAACCTAAGAATCTTTCAAAGCTACTATAATAGTACATACCAACCAAAGTTGTTATCATTAACAATAGTACTGGGCTAGGTGAGGGTAAAATGAGTAGTCTCACCATTAGATCATTAAAGTGAGAATGAGTCTCATTTTCACTTTATTTATATAATGGTGAAATTCTTTATTTTATCCTGAAAAATAAGGGATGTTATTTTAAATGATCAAAGTCTAAAAAAAATGATCAACGTTATTTTCATGTGCATTTTTTTAGCAGTTGCTGGGCTCAAGGGTCTATTCGCAATAGTTAAGTCATCATAAAACTGGTGAGAAACTACCAACTTGTATAAAATCTTCATTATATGGTTGTTACGAATTTTCTTAATTGTAATTTGGAAAACGCTGACCGAAAGCAGATAATTATCATAGTACTGCTGCTACTGTAACGCGTCAATAATGTCTCACAATTGTTGAAGTGGGTGAGTCTACTGTGAGACCTTAGTATCTTGCCGCGCTGCTTCGTGCCTACCTAGCTACTACAAAAAGGGGGTAACGCACGCCCTCAACTTCATATCCAAATTCCAAAGACCAATAACAGAATTAGTTAGTGCTCTTACATTCTCTGATTCCTTCCATTTCATACAAAACTTACTTGACCCTTCCATTCCTACAATGGCAATTGACCAAGTTCTTCACATGAATGGTGGCGACGGAGACGCTAGCTACGCTAATAACTCCACATTTCAGGTATTTTTTTTTTAAGATAAGTTAGTTCGATTTCTTGTATTATCAATGCTTCAAACGGAGTAAAAAGTATAACAATGATAACTCTGCAACAATACTCGGCAAGAGACAAGCAAATTAGTTGATATATTCTATATTATTGATTATTGACCTTGTCCTTGACATACATGCAGAGAAACGTGATGCTCACCACCAAACACATACTTGAAGACAGCATAATGAGGCTCTATTGTGCAACGTTCCCAAACTGCTTGAAAGTGGCAGATTTAGGTTGCTCCTCCGGTCCAAACGCGCTTCTAGTCGCTTCCAACATCATCAACACCGTTGATGCACTGACTCAGAACCTGAACCGTGGGCCTCCCATGTTTCAGTTTTTCCTCAACGACCTCTTCGGAAACGACTTCAACACCACCTTTAAGTCACTCCCGGAGTTCTTCAAGAGAATCCAGCAAGAAAAAGGTCACAAGTTCGGTCCATGCTTCTTTAGTGGGACCCCTGGTTCGTTTTACGGCAGGCTCTTCCCCAACAATTCCATTAACTTATTTCATTCCTCTTATAGTCTCCACTGGCTCTCTAAGGTAACAAATACATCACATTAATTAATTAACTATAGACGTTGCGTAGAATTTTACAGATTAGTGACAACAAAATTGGTCATTAATCCCCACTAAATAATTAACGATGGATTAGTGATTATTTTTGTCATAGCTATTTTTAATTTGCTGATTAGTTTAAAAATAAATTCATCACTAATTTGTAACTAATTGAATTAATTTGGTAAATCAATTGTTTTTTTTTTCTTTTTCCTAATTTGGAAACAGACACCAGAGGAGTTGAGTGATTCAGCTGCAGAACCTGTGAACAAAGGGGCAATTTACTTAACAAGGACAAGCCCTCCAGCCGTGCACAAAGCATACTTGGGTCAGTTTAAGGAAGACTTCAAATTCTTTTTGAGGTCACGTTCTAGTGAACTCCTTCCCGGTGGGGCCATGGTCCTAACCTTCATTGGCAGAGACCAACATAATGAACTCATCAACGCTTGGGTCGTCATTGGCATGGCACTCAATGACATGGCCTCCGAGGTGTGTATTCGTTTTGTGTTTTAAGTATGAATATTGAAATCTTATATTAATAAAATTTAGAATAAGTAAAGAGTATATATTTAGAAAAATCTATAAACTCATTGTTTCAAACCCGTTTTGTGCGTCTCACTCCCAACAACATGTACACATTCAATTCAATTGTTAATTAATATTGCAATTACATATTATATGAATTAATTTGTAACGTTATTATTATTAATTTTTTTAATGAATGTGTTATTTGGTGCAGAAATTCATTGAGCAGAACAAATTGGACTCCTTTAACATACCATCGTACTGTCCAACTTCTGAGGAGGTTAGAGAAGTGATTAATAAAGAAGGTTCGTTTGATATTAAGAGATTGGAGACAATAAGAACGGATTGGGTGAAAAACATAGATGATGGAGATGATGGCATTTTAATTGATGAAGAGAAGAGGGCTGAGGCTGTGGCCAAGTACATAAGAGCTGTTGCAGAGTCAATCATAAGGTCAGAGTTTGGGGAAGAAATCATGGATGAATTGTTTAGGAGGTTCAAGAACAAAGTTCTCAAACTCTATGGGGTCGAGAAATTGGAGCTGGCTAATCTTGTCATGCACATCACTAAGAGAATTTGAGATTGATAATCTGATCTTATTACGTACACATTACATACATAACGAGGCAAAGTTTAGATCGTGCCAATAAATTTATTGTTTCAATTAATGTGATGTAAACGATGACGAGTTTGTTAAATTTATTGAATTTTAATTTTGGATTTTAATCAGGATTTGTTTATCAATGTATGACTTCAATTAATTATACACCTAAACATGTATTTTCCCTCGTTCCATTTTTAAACATGTGCGCCGCTGTTTGAAGATTGAAATATGTTTATGACAGTGACATAACTAACAAGAATTTCTCTTCGTACAATAATAAGTCCAATGCTTTGGAGAAAATTCAAAACAAACACGCTATCAACCAAGTGGCTAAGAAACTAGAACTAGTGGTAACCCATTTTGTCTTTTATGCTATTCTTTTTACGATTAAATTTCAGCCAACCTTAAAAAAATCTCCTATCAAACGATTTCCAAACGTGGATGATTTTTTTTTACAATAATTTTTATTAAATAAAGTAATTATAAATGAAATGTGAGTGAGGTTCTATATTGCCTCTCTTTTTTCCTGTTTACATTCCCGTGTAACTACTTTTAAATTTTTTGATTCACGCATACGTCTAAATTTTATTTCCTTAATTATCTTAATCTGATTTCAAATTTAAACATACTTAAAAATAAATTTCTATATCACTGTCTATTTCTATCATATTACTTATAATATGTTCACCAAAAGGATATTAGTTATAATGTAATTTTTTTTCTTTATATTCAATCAGTTTTATAATAATTGTCCATTTTTTACTTTTACGTTCAAAAATATTGAGCCAAGAATGAATATAAACGTAAAAAATAGATAATTATTATAAAATGAAATGAGTAATAGAATGTGAAAATAAATTATTAAATACTCTTTTATGTGATGATATAAGTTTTCTTAACAACAAATATTTTACTAAATTATATTTGATGATTATGCATTTGAATTATTTTAAAGGTTTAAATATATTTTTAATTCTGTAAAATTAAAAAATTTATGTTTAATTTCTAAAAAAATTTTTATTAAGACTTAGTCCCTTAAAAAAAAATTTATTTTAATCTTGTTTAATTTCTAGTTGCTAAGAAGCAGATCCAGAAAGAGGGAGGACAAGAACTCTCAGATGAGGTTCAATTCTATAAGACATAGGATCCAAATAAGTTACAACAACACCGATACAACAAAAACCATGAATCATGATCACATAACCCCACATGGTTATCACTATTTCTACAACATAGTCATAACAATCTAAAAAGGTATTTTTTTTGTAATTTTTTTAAAAAAAAGTAGAAAAAAGAAATACATGATTCTCTTCAACCATCCAAGGAGCCCCAATTTTCCCAGAAAACAATTTTCCCTAGAAAATATAAAATAACACAGAAAATTCACGTGATTTCGCAAACTAGAGCCAAACCGTCCTTCGACTTCCCCGCGTCAGAGGCGTAGCTCGGTGGCGCGAATATCGTCGGCGGTAAAATCGCCGTCCTCCTCAGGCGGCAGAAAGTTCAGATCAAAATTTACGGTTTTCCGGAACGACGACGTGAGGACGCAATCCTTGTCGTCGATCACGAACGACGAGGAATCGCAGTCGCCGTGGCAATCGTCAACAGGAACCGGCTCCGTGACGGGTCTCTGGGGGGTTAAAGGGCGTGGGTTCGTCACGGAGAGAGGGTGGTTGTGATTGGTGAGTTCTAGATTTGGTGAAGAGAAGAGGGTGATTGGAGATTTGGGGAAAAGAAGAGGAGAGGGTGGTTGAGAGAAGAGGATGACTCTCAGAATGGATCGTGGATGAGGGATTTAGGAATTTTTATTTTTATTTTTTAATTTGAAAACGGGTTAGGTTTAGGTGATTGGGTTGAGTTTATGGTTGGATTTGAAATGTGGATTATGTCTTAAATCATAAATTTTAAACCCTAAAAATAAATAATTTTTTTAAATAATTAAATTTTAATGAAAATTTTTTAGAGATCAAATACAAATTTTTTAATTTTATAGAAATTAAAAATGTATTTAAGCCTATTTTAAATAATTTATACTCACAATATTAACATACTTATTTATAAAAAACAATTTTGAACTATTTATCAAATGAATTTAGATAATTTTTACTTTAAATTTGAATGAACGTTTTGCAACTCAAAATAACTCATTTACCTCTTTGATATCATGATCAAAGCGAGCATACCTAATAATATTGAGACTACAAAAGTTTATCATTATCTAAAAACATATGTTAATCATTATCTATTATATATATATATATATATATAAAAATTACTTAGAGCTTCAATGTCATTTTAATAATAGCATGTTAATAAAAAAAATTAATAATAATATAAATTATTAAGATTATCTTCTTTTATAAATTATTAAATCATTTTTACCATCAATAATGACTTAGATTTAATTAACTTATATGTATATATGTTATTATGTATGTATACATAGTTTATAATAAAATTTAATAGCATTGTTTGATTTATACAATCAGCTCCAATAATGAGAAGAAGATTTGGTTGTTGACCAAAAAAAAAAAGAGTATTAGATTTCAGGACAACAAAAAAGGTCATTGGATAAGATGAGTTAAAAAACTTGTGTGTGGTTTTTTAATTTAATAGTTACAAGATTGTTATGTTTTGAAAAGAATTACGCGATTGTGATGCTTTTTTTTTTTTTTTAATTTATTCATTTTTTTTTTACAGAACTTGAAATTTCATGATCCAATTTCTGCATGCATTAAAAAAACCGCAAGTTATAACTCAAAACATAATGCTCCGATTTTTATTTTTTTTTAGAAATAGAAAATAAAAAATGCAAAACACAAATTGGAATATTATGATCCGATTTCTTTTTTTTTTTACAAATATATATTAGTCGGACATTATTTATGCAAAAGGTCAAACATTATGTTCATCAGAAAAAGTCACGACTCCAAACATTTAGCGTAATGTATAGGATCAATCACTAAGATATAGGATGTTATTTCTACATAACAAAGATACAAGGTTTAATTAAGTTTTTAATTCCTATATAATTTTAAAATTTATTTTTAGTCCCTATAAAATTTTAAAGTTTGTTTTTAGTCCCATTATGCCACGTGACACGACCATGTCTGTTAACCCCAGCCAAACAGAGGGACTAAAAACAAACTTTAAAATTTTACAGGGACTAAAAATTAAATTTTATTTAAATAATTTTTTTGTACCTATGAAAGGGTCAAACCAACATCAATTTTTTTTTTTTTATATTTATTTTAAATAATTTTAACTAAAATTATTTAAATAATTTTAATCACATATTTCATAATTTAAATAATTTTGACATTTTTTATTAATATGAACATGATTTAGTATTTTAAATTATTTAAAGTTTGTTAAAATAATTGTATATACTTTTTTTTACCTGATATATATAATTAACTCCAATCGTACAGAGAGACTAAAAACAAACTTTAAACTTTTACAGGGATTAAACAGGGACTAAAAATTTTACACAGGGACTAAAAACAAACTTAAAAATTTTACAGGGAGTTAAAAACTTAATTAAGCCAAGATACAAACTAAAAGTTGGAGTATGTTTCAATTTCTACAAAATTATCTTATACACACTTATAAATATCTCAAAAATACCATAATTTAATAATTTTATACTTCAAATCTCATAATCATATAAAAAATATAAAGCAGTAAACTTCATAAATAAATAGATTTGATAACTTTGAAAAATATAAAAATTATAATTGTAATATATTATTATAATATAATTAAATTACAAATAGAGTTGACAATAAAAAAATGGTTTAAAACTGATATTACCTGAAACTAAATTAATGAAATAGAAATAAAAAATAATTATAAAAAAGTTTTAATAGACCACAAAAAAAAGTGTCAAAGTCTTGTCCACGAAAGTTTTATGAATTTAAAAAGTATATTTTTGGGATCAACAATGCTACACGTACACCTTAAACTCATACACCATACATACACTCGTATATGAATACAGTGGGTCCCCTTAAATAACCACCCACTCCACTCTCACTCACTCGCATGTGAACCCACGCTCTGCACAAAACCTTTCCGCTTTCACTTCCTTTCGTCAAAAAACAAGGATTGCAAAAACACAAACCGTTCATTTCGTTTTCTCTAGTCCCTCTCTTCACTCTCTTTGATCCCATTCTTTGTTCTTCGTTCGATCTCGTCATCTCTCTTTGCTCTTTTCATTCTTATCTTTGTTCTGCAAACTCATTGTGCTCTCTGCATAAAGATTTACAAAACGCAACCGAAGAACACACAAGAAAACGGCCATTGGTGAGTATATCGAACCGAGTTCACTGTTTATGGTTTCTTTGAGATTCGTTCGAATACATTTGGTTTAAAGAAGGATTTAACAACGATCTTTCTTTTTCGAGGAAGTTAGTGAGTAATTTTTGTATGTGTATGTACAACGTTCGTGCACTATGCGTGCTAAAGTTTGTGCACGGTGTGTGTGAGTTGCTTGCATCCCACGTTGTTTATGTTCTCACTACTTATCTCTAAAGTTTTTGCATCTGTGGTGTAGTGTATTGTTGGTATTAGGGTTTTGTTTGTCAATTTGGAATCCGTCTAACTTTCTTCGATTTTTGTTCAAATGCATTTGGATTAAAGAAGGATTTAACAACGATCTTTGTTTTTTTGAGAAAGTTAGTGAGTATAATGTTTGTGTACGTGTATGTATAATGTTTGTGCATTCTGTCATATAATGTTTATGCACTATGTGTATGTGTTGCTTGCATCCCACATTTGGACAATTCTGATACCGTGCTAAAGTTTGTGCACTCTGCTATATAATTTTTGTGCATTATGTCATAATATTTGTGCACTCTTGCTTGTGTTGTTTGGGTATATGCTCAACACATTTTTTGTTAAAAGCTTTTGAATTAAACTTGTGATGTTAATTGTTCCTTGACGTAGACATGGCTCCTCCAAGATCACACAAAGGCGAAGTTGTTGCCAAGGACGCCGGAAAAAGGCTTTGGCATTAATAGACAACACACACGACGGCACCGAGAGCAGAAAGGTAATGCACAACTAAACTTTGTCCATCTAATCCATTTAATTGTGTGAAACTGTCTTGACACCATATATTGTTTTTGAATTTGTGTAGTGTAAAATCGAGACACGCCGCTCAACAAAGCAATTAGCAAAGGTGTAACACCCTAGCTAGCTAGCTTACGCTTAAGTCGTAAATCACGCTTACTAGGTTGTTAGTACTTGGTGGGAATACTATAGTCCTACATTAACTTTGGAAAATATCTCCTTACCTAAAATATGGACCAATTGAAAATTTTCTTAACTTGTTTTCTTATCATAAGAATTAGGAGCCACGCGTGGAAAGAATCATATAATACAAACGATAGAGCCTTATGGCATAACGATCATCAAGCGTAGGTAATGACAATCAAACAAATATAAGTAAATGACAAGGCATTTCAACACATACGGTCCGTCATATACATCCATATTGATTTACATATGCTAGGGACTGATGGAGTCCGATCCATCGAGTCCGTACAAAAGTGTCACAGAAAACTATGCAAAATAAGCTGATGCTCCGTCACGGCTCTTCATGATCGTCACCCAAGTCCTCGGTTGGGTATTTGTCCTCCTCCTCTTCTTCCTCCTCTTCGTCTGCTTCTTTTTCTTCCTCCGAGTCCAACTCCCTCAGATCCTCATCCCTTGAGTCCTCCGTGACGACTACTGGGGAGTCAAGGATAGGTGAACCGTTGTCCTTTTCAATTCCCCTGGAAGTCTCAGGAATGGTGAATAGATCTTGGTGTGCCCTAGATGGTCCTGCCTCGGCGTCATGGGTCCAAGGAGCGAGCTGGCGATTGAATAGAGGGTTGACCCACTTTTTGGCTCCACGACGATAACACTAGGGCCGATGTTGCGGTGGCAAGGAGTTCGGGTCAATCTCCACGTCTTTTTCGTAAGGCAGGGGCTCGTCCTCTTCAACGTCTAGGAGGATTGGTGTGGCGGGTGAGGATCTGAGACTCATAGGTGGACTGGAGGGTGGTATAGGATCCAGCGGAGGGTGATGTGGAGATTCGGTCGGTACGTACGTATACTTCTCCGTGACAGCCCCGGTCTCGGGGTCAAGCTGCCGAGTCACGTTCAATATCTGTACCTGTTCCACCGGTGGGATATTCATCATCAGGGGCACCTGGAGTCACAAGAGAGTGGGGGTGAGAACATTTCGTCCTCAGTGGAAAACTCTAGCGTCGAACTATTCTTTATCAACTCGGTTATGATCCAGGCCGCTCAGGAGGTCTCTAGGTGTCATGCATACTAAGCTTCCCTACTTCTTGTTTTATTCTTATTTAATCCTGAGCAGCTTTATCTATTTTACTAGGTGACTGGGGAATTCTAGCCTTTATCTTAGGCTTAATCGAGCTTTGCATTTCTTGTTCGTCATGTATATCTTACGTATCGGATAGAGGCAGTCTTCTTGAAGACCTAGTGCCTTACATAAATACATCGTATACATACATAACATACTTATGCATGAGGGAAAATGGGGATTCTCTTACATGCCTTAGGGTCGTGTCCTTTTCGTTACTTTGTGCCCAGCAATCTCCTTTGTAGTCTGTGCGACCATCGTCCCCTGGCGACTATAACCTACTTTATTTTCGTGTCGCTGAAGACCAGACAACGTTGTTACCAAAGTGGTAGCTAACCGCGGATGCATGAAAGCATACTACATCGAACGGCGGGTCCACCCTTACAGTGACGCCAGAAGCGGGCTCGTTAATTCTTGACTTTTTCTTAACTTGCTTGACTTTCTTAGGGTCCACACTTAGGAAATCACTTTTCTTTTAAACATCATGACGTGAAAGCTTAGACTTTACTTTACTTTCTTGGATCAGGACAAAGCCTGCATTCAGGTCTAAGCCTACGTTTCTTGGTCATGAAACAAGTCCTTCTTGCTAAACTGGCAAGGCGCTTATCATGCTTGACGAGCCAAAAGAGGGGGATTCCGTATTATATAACTATGTACTTTCTTCCAGGTACACCGAACCCTTTACGGCCGGAACCTTTTTAAGATCTTACTTTTTTCCTAAGATTTATTTATGATCTTATTTTAGCGTTAGGTGATAATTTGTAGTGATCTAGGGTCGTCCTATGGTCCTAACGACGGTCGTGTCCTCATGATGCATAATAACATTAATATAGTACATAATACACAATCATAACAATACTTACTACACAGTGTATGGTTCACGTCCCAATGAAAGAGGAAAAATTGGGCACAGAGAGCTAAAAACCTGAGTCATTCGAATGGCCTATCAAAATTCATTCGAATGACACGAAAAAATTAGAGACCAAGAGCTAAAAACCTGAGTCATTCGAATGACCTATCAAAATTCATTCGAATGACACTGATACTGATACTGAGATTGTCATTTGAATGAACAAAGGCTTTTCATTCAAATGACTTGAATATTTTGCTTTCAGTTTAGTAAAATTAATGATTCATTCGAATGACTCATTCCTGGTCATTTGAATGACCCATTCCTAGTCATTCGAATGACCTGAATATTTTGCTTTCGATTTTCGTAAAATCAATGATTCATTCGAATGACCATGCTTAGTCATTCGAATGACCTGCGCTCAGTGGACCTCTCTGGCCGCTTAGCGCCCTGGGCGTGAAACAATGTCACAACTTTTCCCTTTTTGCTTCCATCTCCCTTTTCTTTAACCATTCCCATGCACACTTCTTAGGGCTTCACCACATAATTCAAACAATCACTCCAACCCATTTTCAACTCCAAGAACACACAAAATCATACATGCAACATTAACCTAATACCTATCACATAATACATTATATTTTCATATATTACACACACAATACTTAAAAATAACCAAGGAGGTGAGTAAGCTAGGTGTTACCCACTTCCTAAGAGTGTTGGTTGGTGGTGAGACGAGGTTCCCACAAGCGTTGGGCTTTTCTTGCTATTTTTCGGTTACGTTAGTGTAACAACAGAGTGCACGACCGGAACATATTTATGTGAAAACAGATGAAAAATAAGAGCAAGCAATGAGGGCCACGAAGTGGCTATTTATAGCCAAACTAGGTCGGCGCTTTGGCTAATTTTAAAGCCAAAAATAAATAGAAAAAGAAATGAAATTGGATCAGGATCAATGCATGTATAGTGTGTGGATTAACCCCTTTGACCCTTCACTTTTTGCTTTATGAGAGTGTGTGTGTGAGCTGAGAGCTATGTGAGAGAGAGATGATGGCCACGACCATGTGGCCAAATTTTTTGATCATGTTTGATCGTGTTTGGTCGTTAACTATCTGTGTGCGGATGTCCTAAAAATTATCCGGACACACCATCGTGATCTACTAATTTTCCTAATATGGAATTTAAGTTAATCTAAGGTATTCTTAAATTTGTTTTCATAACAGTATATTTTACGGATACCTTTGATTCACAATTAAATTCCGGTGATGACAAAAAATTAGTCCGAATCTCACGAAATTTCGCGAGATCGCGAAACAGTTATTATGACTAGTATTTTTAGAAATTAACATTTTATAATTAAATTTTTCCAGTCCAAATATTTGTCTCAGATATATATTAATTACGTGAAAATGGGAGATGTTACAAAAGGTCTGCACAGCATTGACTTGCGAACAGCGGGAAGATGTTGTGCCGGTGGGTTTTGGCCCATTGTTGGACATAAAGGGTGGTCAAGTAGACTACCCTTTGTTGCTATCCTTGGCTGACTCTTATGACCTTAATGGTCATTTTTTTAACACTCCACTAAGGAGGGTGTATGTTAAGACCGAGCTGATTGGCGTTGCACTAGGGCTGCCATACCACGGTAAGTTATGTGCACAAATAATTTGGATACTTTGCTTATCTGAATATTTTTTTAAAAAAATAATTAAGACAAAAACACACGTTGATTATGATCGTGTTACCACAATGTTTTTGCAGGGGCGCAATTCACCAAGGTTGAGGCCGAACATGTTGTGGTGCTTTCCCCATTCAAAAAGCAGACCCTCGTGCAACTTATATCAATGGTCAGGGAGAATCCCGCTGGGCCGACCTTCCGGGAAGCATTTTTAATGGTAGCATTAAAATGCTTTCTGTGCCCAAACACTTGTCCGGTGTCAAGTCTGGCATACTTGGCGGCTATGGTGGATGTAGATAACCCCCCAGTGGTACAATTAGAGTAACTACATCCATGAGTACATCGTCGACGGGATGCGGCAGTACCGAAGAAGCAAACTCAAGACAATCAACAGATGCTTGAATGTCTTGGAGGTATTATACTCTGACCATAAAGTTTGTGTAAAGTTTGTGCACAATATTATATAAAAGTTTATGTATGCGTTACTGTAAAGTTTGTGCACTTAAATTTTATATTGTAATGTATGCACTAACGCACTCCCTTGCCTAAACAAGATCCTATACTTCCACAAGAACAAGTTTGGTCCTTTCGACCTAGTCAATGATCTACTCCTACCATGGATCAGGTATTAGACGTATGGTCGATTGAAGGAAATGATGAAGTTTGAGAGGAATAGCTCAGTGGGGAGCACATTTATACCTAACTATTTTTGTTATGCTTCATATAAATAGTTTACTAACGGTGCAATTGTTTACTTATATGTCAGGGAATGGTTAACATTGTTCACCGAATGCTAAAAAATGTCAAGGCCCAACCAAGGGACATGCTGGAGCCGGCCAACAAAGAAGGAAGTGGGGAGGGCGAAGACAGGTGACAAATGTATACAAGCGGCAAAGGCTTAACAAGAAGCCAATCGTTGCGCCTGCGCCCAATCCCCCCGCTAAAGGTGACGCGGAAGATGCCATAATAAACCAAGATGTTTGTTGTGGCATGTTGCTACTCACCCAACACGGCGATCCAGATGCGGTCTAAGCAGCCCAGCTACAATGTGATGCACCAGTTGCAGAGGGAGATATCGCTGCTGTTGTGTTGTCCGCTCCAACCACTGCTGTGGATAGGCAATTACATGCAAAATGTCAATGAATTTTGTGCATGGGTAGGAATAAATGTTGTGCAACAATGATACCTGATTATATTCTGCATCAATACATTGTTTTGCCATAATTTTGTACATTGTTCTGTATAAAGTTTGCACATTTTTCTGACATGAATGTATTTTCCATTTGCAGTCCACGACAAGATGGCATGGAGAATAACATTGCTAGTAAGAAATCGTTGGTCAATGTTGTCCAAGGGGTGGTGTCAGACATCTTGGGGGATGCTGCTGCCGAAATGGTGCCCTCGTCATTCTCCTTGGGGTCATTGACCCTAACATAACAAGATGCACAACCCGTTGCGCTGCTCTCGCCATCATTTGACCTGTAGGCGTTCACACAGGACGCAACCGCTAACGAATCAAACCCCAGCTCCCCCGCTGTTATTCTTTCGTTGGCCATCATCACGGCCCCCCACCAATCCTACCGAAGGTTTAGAGGAACCAGTCATCATGTCGCAACCAACATTTGATATGAACATTGACATGCCATGCCAACAGTTGGAGAAAACCAATCTTCCGCTACCCGTTTCCCATCCTCCTCCTCCACAGCCTCCACAACAAGCTGACCACAATCAAGTGGATGTTATTGACAAGAAGCTGGTGGATAGGATCTACTGATGGATGCTGGATAGGCGGAATGATCTAGACTCTGAGTTGACAAACCTAATGAACTGGCCGAATGTTTGGCTGATACAGTATGAAGTCCGTAGCATGAGGGCTAGAGCTCATATCGACAACGGGGTCTGACACTCTTTATCTCTGTCATGTTTTTTCCCTTAAAATTTCTGTTACACAAAGTTAATATTTGAGTGACATGCCATGGGACTTTAGTCTGTCTTTGTATCCTGAGGTTTGAGCATGCTATATTGTAAAGTCTATGCAGTGTAAGTGACAATGTTTGTGCACTGCAAGTAAAAAAGTTTGTGCACTCTGATCCCCATAGTTTGTGAGTTGCCATGAGTAATGTATAATGTTTTGCACAATGTCATATAAAGTTGGTGTATTTCTTCATATAGTGTTTGTGCTTCATTATATTTCAATTCATGAACTACATATGCTTCCTGTTCAACGGTTCCGATTGTGAAAGCTTCAGGAGGCATTGATACTGCATAACCCCGTACATGATGGTATACCTCCCTATCTTCTCAACTCTTTCCTCATTTCAAAACAAAAAAGGCTTTAACTAACAAAATATATCCAATAATTAACTACCCCATCTCAATACTGTAAGTGGCACTCCTTGATTCCAACCTCCCCACTTTCATGAAGGACGACAAGTACCCCCACTGATTTTCGGATATGAGGATGACGCTCTATTCTTCGAGCGGTACTCCTTTGAAGGCTAGAAATGGGTATAAATTATAATTATATTATTTTAAATGGTTGTATTTGGGTATAATGTGCTGATATTCTTTGTTTACTTATGCTGATTTTTGTGCCAACAATGCACGATGAACACTGGTGGTTGTATGTCCTTAACATGACAAAGCGAAGGCTTTTCGTTCTTGACGCGTGACATACAACAAGTCCAGGAGGGACAGGGACTACATTGACAGATATATGGTAATGTGCTCTCTCCCAACTCCTTTTTGTCGTGTTTAGAACAAATAGGTGTGTTCACCCCACATTGAAAAAGTTTGTGCACTCTGCCATATAATGNTGTATGTGGCAAACATAACTCATAGTTGTACTTGCATTCTAGAAATGTTCCTTAGTTGATCTTTATACTTGATTCTGATTCTGATTTGTATCTGCAGCTATGATTGCAGATTATTCGTAATGAAATGGATAGAGATGTGGGACCTATCTATTGTGTATCCGAACGGGAAGACAATGCCGGAGTGGGACAATGTAAGTACTATCACTATCTACTCTTCAAAGCACTTGTACAAGACCTAGTAATTATAATCTGAATTCCATTTTTTTTATTTTTTATCTTTAATGCAGAAAGAGCTCGCAAAGATGCGGAAGGATATGTTGTTGAAGTCAATGCTGTCAACACAAAATTGTTTGCGGGAAAAGCTTGTTCGGATACCCAATGAGTCTGTAAGGGTCCCAGCAACTAACGAGTCTTTAGGTTCGGATATCGAAGAGCTGTTCGCCCTAGCTGAATCTTCTCCCGACAGCGACGAAAGAGAATGCTCCAATCAAGCCTGTACATGGACGTTAGCACGACAGAGCTCCTTGGGGAAGGGGAAAATAGGGCAAAAAACGTTGGAAGTGTTAGGGGTGTGGGGAAAACATTTTGCAAATAACAATTGTTTTTTGTACCCAATTGTTTTTTTGTAACAATGTTGTTGTATATATTTTCAGTACATATAAGAACAGGAATGCCAAATTGATCTTAATGTTATAAAAGCTATATCTTCTGTTGAACAAAGTTTGTGCATGTCATCTAACAAAGTTTGTGCACCTCGCCGTATAAAGTTTGTGCATTCTAATTTCAATACTCTTCTTTTGATTCTATGTTTGGTTTTACATATTCTATGAAAATTAATGTTTGTTTGAGCCACATAACATATAAAGATTCTACAAAGTAATCCTTGTTATATATTCATTCCTTTGAATTGATACATGATGATTGTACATCAGTGTACACAAAGTTATGTTCCAGTGCCCTTAAAGTTTGTGCTCTCTGTCATATAAAGTTTGTACATTCCAATTTCAGTACTCTTCTTTTGATTCTATGTTTGGTTTTACAGATTCTATGAAGATTAATGTTTGTTTGAGCCACATAACATATAAAGATTCTACAAAGTAATCCTTGTTCTATTTTCATTCTTTTGGATTAATACATCAGTGATTGTACATCAGTATACACAAAGATTGTGTTCCAGTGCCCGTAAAGTTTGTGCTCTATGTCATATAAAGTTTGTGCAGTCAGATATGTTGATTCCTCTAAATACAAAAAAACAAACACACTACCCTGCACAAACAAAATTCCACTAAAAAAACCTTCTCAATTTGTTCTAATTTCTTTTATTAAATGAGTTCAAAAATGACACAAATCCCCTTGGGGAATGTGGGATATAAAATTGAGGTGGGAGACCGATCGAATCCGCTTGCTGAGACACTCCATCAGCAAAATTTGTACCTACATGTTCCTACACAAACATTATCACTGTATGAACAAACTTTAATAACACATGTACACAAACATTACTAAGAGATGTAACAAATTAACATCATCAATGATTTACAAACCTCGGTGGACCTTTTAGTGGTTTGTTTCTTCGTACGCTTCCTATATCTCTTCACATATCTATCAATAGTTGATTATTTCCTCTTTGTACTTGGTCGGCCTTTGCATGACACGTGAGGGGGGTTGTGTATGTCATTCAACGTAATTGAGCACCCACCGTCGTGGCTCTCGTTGACATTTGAAGATGTACTCAATAGATGGGATTGTAATCCAAACTCTACCATATCTAGTGCCCAGTGAAGTAAGCCCATTCCTTCCTCTGTGGCTATAGCACATTCTGCGACATTGTAATGCATAAACCATCATACCTATCCTTTACCGCTCCCATCCTACTAATGTCGTGGCTGCACTTTATCGTGCTATGCCTTCACTTCATGTTTTTGCTCCACTGGCTTAGAATGTACTTTGTCGAAATTTCCCTAACTTTTTCGGCACCAAGCACATACAAACAATGTTGGCAAATGGTCCCCCTTAACTCAAAAAGACGGCACTAGCATCTAACATCTTTGGAGTCTCCGTCGAACAGCACATCGTAAGACAACTCTCTTACCTTACCATTGACCTCGACTTCTTCAGCAACAGTGTAGGTTAATTTAGTGCCTTGCTTGTCTTTAAGAAATGTGTTGCAGTTTACCTTTGCTTTGAACTCATTCTGTACCTCGCGATACTTGTGATGTGTGTACTCCGATTGAAATTTCTTCTCAATCAAAGATGTCGTCACACACGGGATTGTCATCTTGAAGCTAGCAACATCTAGCTCAAGCTCCTTTTAGGCTTTCGATGCAAGAGTGTTATCATATTGCTTGACAAATTGCTCCAAGCTACTCTTTGGGTTTAAGTATCCATCAAAGAATGTATGCATGCTCGCGCTCCTTTGTGTGCTCCTCATTCCAGCCCAAAATTCATTGCTAAGCTACATTGGAACTCATCTGTTACCTTCATTGTATAGACCTGACGTACACAAACATTAACTTATTAAATGCACACGGATTAGCAACACATATGCACAAACAAAATATCAACAAAGCAAACACTGATAAAAAGTGTGCATGACCATCAATGAACAAACATTATCGTGTATAATACACAAACATTAATACAGCTTGTGCACAATCCTTATCTGACATAAAATCTGATTATACATAAAGTGTGACATCAATTGTGCCTATACATTGTAATATTCAGTGCACAAACTTAAATCTAACAAATTTAACATAAATTTAACAAACATGCTAACCAAAAGATTAAGAAAAATATATCATCCAACCACTCATTGTCTTCAAGGTTGTACTTTGTTAAGAATGCAAACCACCGATCCTCGAAATCATGGACATATAATGTTTCCCACATGATGTTTTTAAGCTCGGCCTTGATCTCAGCATATTGCTTGCACTCTTTCAGTTTTTCTGGTATTTTTTTCATTATGTACCAAATGCACCATCGATGTCGTGTATCAGGCATCACAATTTAAATTGCATTCTGCATCGCTTTGCATTGATCTGTCAATATACCGTTCGGCCACCTCCCTAACATACATTTAACCCAGTATTCAAATAGCCACACAAACTTGATGTGTCCTCCCCCCAATAACAATGCACATCCAAGCATCACGGACATCCCATGGTGGTTCACGCCTACAAATGAACCAAACGACATATGATACCTATTTATGTCATACGTTGTGTCAAACAATATCATATCGCCAAAGTATTCATGAGCCGCTCGGCTCCTTGCATCTGCCTAGAAAACATGTTTAATCTAGTTTTCATCATCAACCTCAACATCATACCAAAAGTTCAGATTCTACTCATTCATTCTTGCGAAATATTTCATTAGAGTTTTTGCATCTCCATCCTCCCGAACAACACGCAGCTCTCTGTTGACATAATTTCTCACTTCTTTTTCAATGAAGTTTAATTCCTCATAACCACCGCCTTGCTGAACAAGAGTTTGGTATGTCTTGTTCACTCTAACACCAGCTCTATCGTTTAACTCAATCATCCGCTTTACATGCATGTTAATACTTCTGTTTTCCTTGAAAAGCCTTACTTTCAAAGGGCTCACTTCATGAGAATGTACATTAACATCACTCCTTATCACCCACAACTTGGTATCTCCGTTTTGTACCTTTGATACAGATATCCTCGCTTCACATTTAGCCGTTGAGGTTGGATTGGTCTTATCAAATGTTGGTCTTCACAAAAAGGAAAATGTCAGCAAAGCTCTCTCACATTATTCAGATGAGATGAGCGTGTGAGTGTGGGAGAGTCATAGGACTCTTTAGATTAGGGTTTCTTTAGAAAGAAAAATTAAATAATAAAATTATATTAATAAATATGATTGCATAAAATGTTGCAAAAAGTAATGTTAGTCTAGTGGATAAGACATTACTTTGAATGACAGAGGTCTTGGGTTCATTATGCGTATCAGGGATGAATGTGCATTAGAATGTATCAATTTTGTGTATACGAGAATTTCATAAAAACGTATAAAAAGAACAAAACTCTCCATGGAAATAAAAAAAAATGAATAACATTTCCCACGGATTCTTGCATTGCTGCTTTCGATCACCAACAAAATAAGGAAAGTCTACTGTATTCCGTATTAATTGTCATTGATACTTTATAATTTGGTAGTGTATACATGGGTGTATGTAATTTGAGTGTACATAAAGCATTTTCGTTTTGATAATTTAGTTGTTTGAGCAACATGCAAGAGAAACAAAATGAAAATTTGCTTAAAATAATGTTACATACAAAGCACATGATTCACAATGATGAGTTTAATATTATTAACAACACCCAGTCAAACTATGTATTTCATCATTATCGTACTATCATAATGATATTGACTTCTTTTTTTAACGTAGGTAGACAAATCAGATAAGCTCTGCCATATATGCTCCAAATCAGGAGTAGAAATAATAAGTAAATTCGCTTAGCGGGTGCATAGAAGTTCTTATACAATTAGGAATAAGCATTAATTGACCAAAAAATTAATTAAGAATCATCAGTAGGTAGAAGTTCTTACGTAATTAAGAACATTTAGTAGGTAGAATTTAGTTGTTCTCTTAATTAAAATTGGACTCTTTCAGCGTGGAATTGCGGATTCCAACACTTCTTGTTTTTGGTCAAAAAGATTCCAAGCGAAGAAGCCTGAGAAAGAAAAACAAACAATAATAAACAATACAAATCATATAGCCCAGTGGTTGGAGTAAGAGCAACTGGGCCAGGCCACCTACAGATTTGGGTCACTGTGCCAATCATTTTCTTAAATTTGTTCTTGGACTTGGCCCTTTTCTCACTCCCCCACCTCTCCCAAAACAATAGCATTAATCATTGGCCCTTTTGAAATTTATCCTTTTAGCCTTTTAGCTTAAGGTTCGTTTGAATAGTTCTATATTTCACTTATTTTAATTTTTTAATAGTCCAAAGTTACACCTTAAACGTCAACTATTTGTACTAAATTTGGTGCTATGTTACTTACTTGAACAAATAATTTTGTTATTACCCATCCAAGTACATAATAACTTGGTCATAAATTACTTTTAATACAAAACTTCCATCAAAAGTTACTTTTTAGATGAGATTTTAATTTATTCATCAAAACAGAACTTAAGTCACACATCTCACAATAACTTTTGGTAAGTTGGTTGGGTTCTTGTTTGTTTTATTTTGTGACTGTGTATCAGAAACATAGCTTGAGGAAGATAACTTGGCTTCTTATTGGCCATTGCTTTAGGATTCCTTGACTGCTTTTGTGTTGATGTTCACTATTATCTCAAGATGCATGGATGCAGATAATTTGGTGGTATTTGAGGACTGAATGGGAACAATGAAGAGACGGGAGATAAATAGTGCTACAACAATATTGATATTTGAATATATAAAGATATGTATACACTTTGTCACTCACTCACAACACATCATAGGACTCACCTTATAAAAAGTAAAACTCATAATGTGTTGTGAGAGAGTGACAAGTTGTATATATATTTTATTACGTTCAAATATCATTTACCATAATACAATTATTTGAGTGTTTCATGATCTCAAAACCAAATTTTTTACGGACTGATTTCTTAGAGCAATATTATGTGTACATAATAATGAGACATATGTCTTGATATGTCACCGTATCATATCAAGAGTTAAAAACACTTCAATACTTTTACCCTATTAATTTTGTCATGTGAATGAATGGTTAAATATCAACTATATTTACAAATGGAGTGTACAACTGTCATTTCTCTTTCTTATGAGAAAAAAAAAGAGAAGGAAACAATGTTGTCCAACTATCAACTTTCAAATAACATCATATTCGTAGAAGCTAGTAAGGCCAATAGTATAAGTTTGAAACCATGGGCTATAGTATAGATGGCTTAAACAAGGAATAACTTCTTGTCCCCATTGTATAGTTGTAGTATTTGCTTTTGTGTGGAGTCTATTTCTGTCAAAGGTCAAACAATAAAGTTGAATCTTCAAAAGAAACAAAAAATAAAATTCTTTTTTATTACATGAAGAATGCAGATGTCTATTAAATTATTATTATTATTATTTTAATCCTACAGCGTAGGGAGTTCAGCAGGAGATTCATCCGGCTCTATAATCCAGGCCATCAAACATTTTTCCTATATGGAAATTATTCTTTAATTTGAGTAGTAGCTCTTTCTGTCACTTTTTAATCATGAACATGACCAGATTAGCATGCTCTAATTGCTCTTCTTCCAACACCTTTCCAACCTTGTTTCTGAATCTAAGGAACAATTCATCAATCATCCCTTCACCAAAATGTGCCTTTATAAAAGGTTCAGTAGTAGCTCTCACGTATTTGGCTATGAAATCAGCACTCTTATTTGCATCAGAAACAAAGTCTTCATTGCCATTCTTCTTATTCAAACCCTCATCCCAACGAGAATTGATAGTCTCCATCTTCTGAAGAGTGAAAGACCCTTCTCCCTCAATCAATTCTAAAACTTCCTCTGCTGTAGCACCATATCTTGGCATATTAAGGGACTCCAATTTTGCCTCTTCAATCAAACTCTGTTGTATATAACAGCTCCATGTGTTAAAAAGTGCATAAGCTTATTATGATTTTGATTCCTTAAAAAAAATAAAAAATATATATATATATATATATATAAGAAACCGAAAAATCAAACTGTACGACAGAATTGAATGTCTATGTGTGTACCTCGGAAACCATGTCATCAAGTGCAGAACCAATTAATCCCCAAGGAGTTATCATTTCACGAGTTTTGTCCCTGCCAACAAAGGTTAGAACCATGCCGCCACCTTGCACTAATTCCTTTGCACGTGATTTTAGAAATTGAGTGAAATCTTGTTGAAATTGCTCAAGATATGCTTGGTACACTTGAGGAGGGCTTGTGCTTGTTATGTAGATGTTTCTCTTGTTAATCAACCCCTTCGGAGCCTGTTACACCAAGCAGAAGAAATATTGGAAAAACGTTGACAATTTCTGCATTGTCAATTTATATTGTCACCTAATCTAATCAGAGATAATCTAACATTGAACTGAATGACAGTGTAAAACTCTAATTATTATGTCACATGTTTCTTTTATTATCATGAATTGAAGCTTAACCCGAGAGAGCCAATGCAAACTGGTTGAGGAATGAAACAAGTGCATGGAATTGTTTGGGAAGAGCCTCCCATAGAAGCTCCCCGGCGTTGCATTCACGAAACATGAACCGAGTGTCTCTTCTCTCAGCCTTTCATAGAAATCAGGCAGTGACTCGAATATACCGTTGAAATCGTTTCGAAATTGGTCATTGAGGAAGAATTGGAAGGTAGGTGGCTCGCGATCAAAGCTTTTGCTAATGGCATCAACTATATGGATGATATGAGATGCCATCTGAAGTGCATTTGGGCCAGTGGAACAACCTAAATCTGCAACTTTGAAGATGCTTGGGAAAGAGGTCAAATACATGCTCCTTATACTTTCTTCTAGTATGGGTTTCACTTTTGACATTACCTTACTCTGCGCGAGATCAATGATGAATTTGGTTAGTGTGTCAAAAGAGAGATTATTTCATAACTGTGAAATGCATGATTAAGCTGAGAGGAAGGGAGAAAGTAGTACTTGATGAGAGGAGTTGTTTGCATAGCTTGTCTCTCCCACTCCACCATTAGCGTGAATGAATTGCTCCGCTGCCATTGGTCAAACCACAAAATGATCAAATCAAAGTTGCCTCTGTACTATACTATTCTTTACTACACTATCAGCTTTTTAAAGAGGCAGGGATGAGGATATGCTTATTGAATACATTGCATGGGGAAGTGCGGCATTCAAAGTTCTAAAGTTTTTGTCCTAAATGCCTTACGTAAGCTCTTACGTGTAACGCAAACATTTACTATACACATTCCTGCGAGTACTGAGCTTGTTTGTCCTAAATGTAGGTCATAATCATGGCTTAGAAATTGGTCATTGTTAGTAAGATAAGGTACATCTTTTATAGTATAGTTGTAGGCCCGTGACACAAAAAACCAGTCATATTGTTGTAGACTAGACTCAACAAAATCTGTTTAGAGAATATAGTTTGCATAAGGATAAATTTTTAGGAGGGCTTTGTTTGTCCATTCCTTAATGTCTGACTCACTGGCTTACTGCATAGATGGGACCAGCTTCTGATGCAACAGTACCTCACTATACGGATTTCAATAGATGCTGTCAAATAATTTCACTGAGATTTTGTCCGGTATAGTGAGCCATTAGGATAAATAAACCAGGTAGAAAAAGACGGGGCATATTATTGTGAACTAAAGGAATTGAATCTAATTGGATTTTCTGTAGACCAGAAGTGCTTACTTTTAGAGAACATGATTATATAAAGCACTTAAGAGTGGACTGTGTTCTATTAATGATATATTGTGACATGAATCACGCTTTCATTTGAGGTGTCACATGATTATTAGATGTAGCATAACTCACTAAATGTTTCATAATTATGTCATAATTTCACTTATTTTTAAGATTCTTTAGCTTAATCGACATTATAATAAATAAACTAGACAAGTGCATGTACCATAGCCCGAGACTTTCATGATAAGGAGCGTGGCAGGGATCCTCAAATCCATCTTCGGCCAGATCACAGTAATCACTGAAGAGCTGGAAGGGCTTGCAAGCAACCAAATCTACAAGGCTGCTGAGATATACTTGGGGACAAATTTATAGGGTGAGCCTGCCAGAGAAGGAATCCAAGATCACATTTTCAATGGATCAGAACCAAGAAGTGGTTGATACCTTTCAAGGGGTGAAATTTAGATGGAGAGAAGTGACCAAACGAAGGGAAAGAAAGCACGTGGGGCATTGGACGGGTGTAGATCCAGTAATACAATCAGAAACCAAACAGTATGAGATCAGTTTTCACAAGAAACACAAGGAGTTGGTTCTGGACTCATACATCCCTTTCATTCTGAGAGTATCAAACAACATAAGAGAGGAAAAGAAGACTCTCAAACTCCAGAGCAGAGGCATGGCGCTCCATGACACTGGGCCATCTCGGAGATGAAGCGGAAGACCTTGATCGGTTTGTGAGGGCTTGGAAGCGAGGGTACCTGCTCTATGGACCTCCCGGTACAGGGAAATGAAGTTTGGTGGCTGCCATGGCTAATTACCTCAACTTTGACATCTATGACTCGGAAGTGAGGAAGGTGTTGCTTGCCACTGCCAACCCCTCTATACTTAACATAGAGGATATCGACTGTGGCATTGAGTTACAAGATCGACAAATGGAAACAAAGCTCACTAGTACCAAAAAAGCATCAAGCAGAGTAAGTAAAGAAAAAGATTCTTGATCATTCCAATTACATTGATTTCAAAATGTACTAGACTTAAAAAGTGAAAGATATTATGAAACAGAGCAAGTATTTCTTAACTCCGGCTTTTGTTGTGGTTTAAATAGGTGACACTTTCTGGATTGCTGAATTTCATTGACGGGTTGTGGTCAAGTTGTGGGGATGAGAGGATCATTGTGTTCCCAACGCTGCTGCGGCCTGGCCAGATGGATGCGCATATCCACATGTCATATTGCAGCCCTTGTGGGTTTAATACCTTGACTGCCAATTATCTTGGCTTGACTGAGCACTCGCTTTTCTTGGAGATCAAGGAACTTCTTGTGAGGACACAAGTCACCCCTGCTGAGATTGCCTAGCAGTTGCTGAAAAATGAAGATCATGATGCTGCACTCTCAGGCCTCATTCAATTCCTCCACGGTAAAAGCCAAGGACAATAGATACATACTATATATATAAATGAAGGAACCAGAGAAACGGAAGTGGAGAATAATGTTTTGAGTCCAAAAGATTCAGATCTTAGAAGAAGGAATGTAAATGTACAAGAATCCAACATCTCAAAATCCCTGTATAGAGTGCTGTTGCATCTCAAAGAGTTTTGTATTTATCATACATGCACGTGACACCACAAAACCTTCACAGCTCAACCCAGGGTTTGAACTTGGTTTGGACTGAGACCAATGAAACATGAGGTTGGAACTCCTCGTCAATCCAACCATGTTATAATTTTATTTATAAGTTAAATCTTATATTTAGAATGCTTACATAAAAGTCAGATTTTAATTAGAAAAAGAAAGATTTGAATTGATTGAAAAATTTGTTTTCATGTTTAAAAAATTTAATTGTTATGTACTAACAGTATAATTTTTTTTATATTATCTTTCAATCAAATCACTCAATCTATATGAATTTTTAAGTAATAAATGAGAGAGTTAACTATTTTTACTTATTTAACCAGATTTGAGAGTAATAATAACTTTATCATGGCCAGACATTAACAAGAACCATCATGTCATGGTAAGGCATTAAAGCCCCACAATCTGGTATGAACTCTAAAGTATAACTATCTTAATTGTTGAGTACCAGGCATATTAACAACAAAAAGATCCCAATGCCAAAACAACACGATCGAATGATATAACAAATAGCCAACTCACGAGGCCACTAATATTCAAGTCCTTCAAAAGTATTGTAGAGCGCCTACGTAGAAGATAAAAGAAAAGAAAAGAAGAAAATACAGGTAACCTAAATGGCTAAATCACCGTAGAGCCACAACAAGCGGATCAAAAGGATTTATGCTAGTAACATGCAAACTCTGACGTGCATCCAACAAGTTGTTTATTGTGCATAGATTTGACATAATCCCCCTACAGTTGTGCCTGAAACAATGAGAATACCAAGCTTCAGCATCGACGAGTAGCATGCTAAACGCCAAATAGGCAAAGTGACTAGGTGTTTATTTCAAAAACTGCAATAGATATAACCGAGCATTCTCAAAATAATACATATACATACTTGCCTCATTTCAAAAGAGCAAAACCAATCTAAAGAAGGGACTGAGGATCTCCTAGATTTTAAATAGCCATCTTCATCTCAATCTTCTGGTGAGGATAGTAATTTTCAAGCTTGAAATCAGAAGCCACAAAAGAATCTATATCTTTCTTCTTTGGATTTATCTTCAGAGTCTGCATTGAAGTCAAGCTAGAGTCAACAAGGAATTGACGCAAACTGAAGGTGTACTAAACAGTGTAATACTTTTGTAGCAAACTAAAGCAAAGATTTCCTTAAACATTACGCACAGGAAAAGGCATTGGCAGGTTCTGGAGCTGCTCCTGCAAAGGCCTCACGTGATTGGTGTAGACATGTGCATCCCCAATAACGTGGATAAAATCACCTGGAATAAGTTCTGACAAGAGACATAACAAAAAGATTAGTTAGTATTTTTTTCAACATCATTTAACGTAACCTCAAGATTTACAATGATGTATATCTGACTAGATAAAGTCCACGGCAAACACTTCAATAATTTGCATACCACAAACATGAGCAATCATACAGGTCAAGAGAGCATAAGATGCGATATTAAATGGCACGCCAAGGCCCATGTCAGCAGATCGCTGATACATTTGACACGATAACTCCCCATTTGCTACATAGAACTGAAAAATTAAAGAGAGGTAAACTTAAAAAGAGAAGGAGAGATAAATTTTTTTTAGAAGAAACCCAGGAACAGATGCAGACCTGTGCAAACATGTGGCACGGTGGAAGTGCCACCAATTTAAGATCAGCTGGATTCCATGCAGAGAGAACAATCCGTCGATCATCAGGATTATGCTTTACCTTGTTTATGACATCTAAAAGCTGATCAAATCCTTGGCCGGTGTAGTCATCGTGCATATTAGTATACCTACAAATATGAGATGGGGAATAAAGTGCTAAGCAATCACACAAAGAACAGTCTATTGATCTACTGGTATAATCCACCTACCTGGCACCAAAATGCCTCCACTGAAACCCATAAACAGGTCCCAAGTCACCCTCCTCCCTGTCTGTCAAACCAATACTATAATATAAAATGTAAAGCCAGTTAGTGACTGCAAGAAGAAGAAAAGCGTACAATTTGAAGTAAACAATTGATAGTCATGCTTGCCTATCTAGGTATTCTCTGGATGCATTGCCATCCCATATATGAATGCGTTTTTCCTGCAGCAACTGTCAGTGCAAAATGCTTTTCAGAATGAAGTTAATAATAACCATATCTACTGTAGCAACAAATGGTTCTTTGAGAACTAAAACGATAAACATCTCATACAAATAAGGTTTTGTATTGAAATATTTAGTCCAGAACCATTTGTGTTATCAAGGCAGAAACGAAGGATAAGCAAGTGCAAACAGAGCTACCACCAAACCATTTTATATTCTAATCTAAGCGACGTCACAAACAGATTGCGTTTTTTCAGTCTACTCTATAAAGTCAGTCAGCTCATGAACTTCCTGAAGGACCATCAGGATCTCCTGTTGCAATCTGGCCAACTTATATAGACAGGAGAAAGTCAGCCTAGAAATTTTTTTAAGCAGTCACAGATATGAGGCAGCAGCTCATGAGTTTAGACATGCTTATGTCCGGCTTTTAAGTTTTAGCTCTTCACTAAAGAACCCAAAAAAAAATTAAACAAACTCAAACATGTGAAACAAATACCACATCTTTTCTTTATACATCTTGACATTTTGTCTTAACCACGAAGTTGTTGATCATACCAGAGACATTTATTCACTTCTGTATAGATTAAACAAAAATCAATCATATTATAAATTTTCTTTTCTAAAAGAATTCTTAGATTTATAAGTAAAAAATATTTATCAAAAATTGGGAATATTTGGCTAATGTCAACTTGTTTGTCACGTAACTAAGAAAGGTGAAGATTCATGTGTGCCATGAAAAAGATTGGCAAAAGACATCATTACCTTGGCATTTGTTGACCCACTAATAAACCAAAGAAGCTCTTCAACAACCCCTTGCCAAAATACTTTCTAGGAATCAAAGAAGAAATCATATCAATTCCTCTATCAAAACAAAATGTGCAAATACATATGCCTCTTCCCCAACAAAAATATAAAAACACAAAATCATTAAATCAAAACCACAAGAAAAAGAAAAGAATCACAGGAATGACAATTTATTTTGGACAATAGAGTAAACACATCTTAAACCGTAATCTCTACAACTACAACTCTACGACATACCTTTGTTGTTAGAAGAGGAAAGTTTCTGCGCAGGTTGAACCTCATCTGTGGAAATACGGAGATGAAGTCAGCATAAAAAAATTATAAATTACAGCAACCTCAATATAGCAATCAAATCTTTACCTGGCAACCAAATTTTGACAAGGTCCCAGTCCCTGTCCTATTAGCCTTGGCTGCACCTTCAGAAATGATTTCTTCAACCAGCCTAAGATACATGTATTCTTCATGTTTCTCAAAAATCATCTTAGGAAGGAAAGAAAAATTCTTGACCTCAATTATTTTGGAATCTGAATTATTATCAAAAACTGGATCAGGATTCTGAGTGGCGGGCTCTGCTGCAGAACTCCTTACACGCACATAAGTGGTGAAAGAATAGCGGATGGTGTTTTCCACCTTAGGAAAAGATGAATACCACAGCTGAAATACAGAGGAGTCAATTGGAGGCATAAAAGTGTCACACTCAATGCTCGATTGAATTTCCGTAATGTGGATAGCTTCACATCCAGATGCATTAAGAGTCTCTCTGTACATGAAAATTATCAGTTAAAGCAGAGAAAAGCTTAATAAGAACAGGATGGAGCAAGAAATAAAAAATATACCTAAATATCTGGCCACCTCCTATTACAAATACTTTCTCAATTGACAAACAATAGGGAGATTCAGCTAACAGTTCCAAAGCAGAAGACATACTGTCGCATATAACAACATTCTCTGTTGATGCAATATCAAAGCTACCCGAGCGAGTCAGAACAATGTTAAGCCGTCCAGAAAGAGGCCTGTACTTAATAGGGATACTCTCCCACGTTTTTCTACCCATCACAACGGCATTCTTCTTCCCAGGATCAGATGTTGTCGTAGTGATCTCCTTAAAAAAATTGAGATCAGTAGGTAATCTCCAAGGTAATTTCCCATCCTTACCTATGCCCATATTTTGGGTAGCAGCCACTATCACTTGGTAAGTCCTCTGCAAATTAGGTAGTGGGCTGACACTGCCATTGCCATGGCCATTGCCATTAAGATTAGGGATTACAAAAGAATTACTTGCCATAATAGAACTCAATAGCCGACAGAAACTTAAAGAAGGGGTCTCAAAACAAGGACTGCACGACCAATTCTTTTGGAAGTGCAGTTGAATCTGAAATCAACAAAATAGAAAATTAAAACTAACTATAAAACACCACTCATATACATAACATCATGAGATGAAATGCATGCAGCATGGTAGCAATAAGCGGAAAAGCACCAAGAGTATATGCAACTAAGACCTGATATTCTATGCTGCTTCAAATACGACTGCAGCAAATGAGTCCATAAATCTAACCAAGTTAGATCACAAATGGTGCGAACAACGTGAATGTTGGGCGCTATCAATTAAAGTTTTCTCAACCCTATCAAAGCAGTAAAAAGAAAACCTCCCAAAATCTGTTCAGCCATTTCAACAAAATGAAGCGCACACATATTATGCACAAGACAAACACTCAAAATTCGATCATTTCTTAAACTTCAAAATTTCGAAAACGATAGAGGAAAATGGAGAGAATGAGAAGCAACATAAATTTTTTTTTTTTTAATATAAAATAAAATAGAAGGTCACCTGAGCTTACTAATTAACCATCTTTATAGTTGTAGCACCAATTCATTGCACATCTATGAATTACATGAACAACACATGCACCAGATTGAAACTAAAAAGCAAAAAGCATACAAGGCAAAAATGAAAAGTAAGTAACTGACCGATCTCAAGCCGAAGCGCGAAATTTTGAAAGGTTAGGACCCAAAAAACTTGCGGGAAATTTCACGATCGCAAACAGAACGAATAATTGTTATATGGTAATCTATATTTGAAAAGGTAAAAAATAAAGTCTATGAGAATTTGGGAGAATAATGGTTAAAGGCATAGCTGAGAATGTAAAGTGAAGACTGTAGCGTGTGCCAGTGTGAGAGTGGAAGAGGCCGAGAGACTAAAAAAAAGTTCAAGGCCTTTATTGGGCCGACGTAAAGTGGGTCCACTTAAGCCCGCGAGAGAACGGTCCTGTAATAAATAGAATTGGTAATATTATCTCAGTTCGGCCCATTCAAGGAACCTAAGCGGCCCAAATAGAAGGGGAGCACCATATTATGTGCCAGCTCATGTACACCTAAATTTCTTTCTCCTATGAGAAGAAGGTCAGGCCAGGCAATTATAAAAGCCTCGCTGAAGAGACAGTCAACATATCAATGCAATGTCTCTTAGGCTAATATCATTTTTTGTGATATTTTATTAAAAATATTTATTAATATAATTTTATTATTTTAATTATTGTTTTTAAAAACTCTAAATTAAAGAGTTTTATCTTATTCTCACATTAAAAGATGAAAAATTATAATTCAATCATACATGCTTGCTCATATTGTTTGTATATGTTTTATTTAATTGTTTGTGTTAGACTAATGTGTTTAAATGTTTTATTATTAGAAGTTTGAATTTATGTTGTTGATGATGAAACCTTTTTTTTTATTTATAGAGTTGTATTTGATTTGATGTATGAATTTTTGTTGCAATTTAGATTTTTGTTAATCTATTAAATTATTGATTTATGAATGCTGAAGTTTTATTTAAATATTTAACATGTCATAGTAAATAAGTCATAGTAACAGACCATGATAAGGAGGTCAAATAATAGATTTTTGGTAATATATATATAGGCCTACCAAGCTCCCGCCTCTTAAACAGAGAAGGCTGGAAAAAAAAAGCTTTTAATAATTAACAGGTCAATTTCAGACCAAAAATTAGTGAGACTAGCTCGACCTGTTAAGGGCTTGACCTAACCTGTTCCCTTCTTAATTGTGATGAATGGCCACCATTACTCTCCTGAATCAACCCAGATCTTTTCACAAAAATTTTATTCTACACACCAGCTCTCTTTACTCACACATTATGATGTGAATGTGGGTGGGGCGCAGTGCTTGCGAATATAAATGATTTATATATTGTAAATAATAAAAGGTCAATCAGATATGAGATGGTTCAAAATAATGAGAAAGATAAAGAGGAAGAGATGGAAGGTAAAAATTGAAATAAGAGATGAATTTGAATAGTTATTTTAAAAAATTAAAAAAATTAAAAAAGTAGTTTCAAAAAGGTAAAAACGTAAAGAAATTGTATACCTCCTCCAAATTTCAGCTGGGTATAAAAACTAAAAATGAATTAGTCATCTAACTTAAAGGAATAAGCAAGCTAATAGTGGAGAAGCATAATGTGCAAGCAAGCAATAGTGCAATTGAAGTATCTATATATGTTGAGTCTAGTTGGAGGAAAGATAAGGATTTTTTTCCCAGAATAAACTATACAAAAATAGTCATTCCCATAATAAACATTTTGTAAAGTTGTTCATAACATAAAAAAAAAATTTATATAAAGGGAGCTGTGTTACCAATTTTTTTTTAAAAAAAATCAAAAGTCAATTTAAAATTAATAATTTCAATTTTAGTAATGAATAATTTGGATGTTAGTCTGGTATATTAATTATATGATTTCATATAATTATAAAAAGATTCTATGAGATCATATAATTATAATAAGATCTTATAAGATCATATAATTATAACAAGATTTTATGAGATTATAATTATATTTAAATATTAGTCTGATTTAGTAATTATATAATTTCATAAAATTTTGCTATAATTATATGAAATCATATAATTATTAAATTAGACTAACATCCAAATTATTCATTACTAAAATCGAAATGATTGATTCGACTTGTGTTTTTTAAAATATAACCGAAAAAGATAATGCCATGTAAGAAACACTAAAACAAGGCAAAAAAAACGTCACATGATTTGGTAAGGTTGCGTGGAGAAAGAATAGAACATATGTGATTTGTGAAGGGAACGGAGTGGCTTGCATTTCGCCAACACCAACTCAATCTCTTTGCCTTTCGTAGCAACTGAAGCTGAAATAAATAGAAGAGTCAACATGGCATGCATTAAGAATCCGTCAATACCAAAAAAACAATAAATAAATGCAAAAAAAGGAAACACTAAAATTGTCATGGAGTTACACCAACCTGGCTTCATCCGTTTTGGTCACCTATCCCATCCCATTCTTGGCCACATTTTGAGAGATTTATTCGGATCATAAATTCGCGCATTTTTCTTCGTTTCCCTACATTCTTGTAGCTACCAACAAGGTATCAATCATCGCGTTCTTTCTATCTTCTTGAGCTGCATCTGATCATTGAGATATACATATTTCTATACTAATTAATATATGGTTTCATGGTTTGATTAATGTTTTATTGCATAGAAGATTTTGTTCTAACATGATGTTGGTTCATGGCTAAAAAATGTGTAGGTGCACGTGAGGGCTCAATTTGTGGGCATTTGATGGAATGCTAGTGCTTGATTCTCTTGCGCCCTAGAGGGTTCTCTCTGTGCTCATTTTAATTTTAAGTTTACGAGATTCGTTTAATCATGATTGACACAATGTCCGGATCTGCTGACCAACCAATGAAACTTGGTGAGTCTAATTATCTACGAACTTATATTTTTAATGCATGAACTATGAAAAACTTGGAATGTGAAATGGCATGCCGTAACCATTTTGTATGCTTTGTAACGTATGATGAAAACAAATGGAAGAGAAATCAATTAATGCATCGCAGATTACCATTTTTTTCCTTCTATTTATTAGGTTGCGGTTGCTTATCTTCTAAAGACCTTATGCATGCCTCTTACCCAAAGAGAATCAATGTTTAAAGATATGAAGATGATCCCTTGCAATAAGGCATATCTGAAAGTTATAAACAAATGAACAACGGATTAATGTTTGTGGCTTTACATAATTTACCTGCAAATATGTTTAGGATATATAACTTTATAGCTGATATAGAGTTTTAGTATTGTCTTGAATAAGGGAATTGTTGAGATGATAACAAACAGAAAGAAGTTAAAATCCAAATGTTGTGCTGCTGAAACTGTATGTAATATTTATCTAGGATATTAGCAGAAACTACAACATTGGGTTGAGATGAAGGTGTTTTTATCTTGTGAATTTCTTTCTTTCAATTATTCATTCAAACTTCTGTGAGTAAATTTTTTTTCCACTTCTTGGAATCATAGGTCATGAAGTTGAATATTCCGATGATGAAAAGAAGAAAAAGCTTGAGTCGGTAAAGAAGGCAGCGATCAGCGCCTCGACCAAGTTCAGGCATTCCTTAAGGAAGGGACGGAGGCACAGCAGGGTCATGTCCATTTCCATTGAGGATGAACTTGATGCAGAGGAGTTGCAGGCGGTTGACGCCTTCCGCCAAGTTCTAATCTTGGAAGAGCTATTACCCTCAAAGCATGATGATCATCACATGATGCTAAGGTAGCCAGCCCTTTTTTGACATGGTTTCTTGTTCTTGTATTTATCTATTTGTTTATGTATAGCTCTAGCATGATTAGCTTGAATTAAATGCCTTACTTTATCAGATTCTTGAGAGCGAGGAAGTTTGATGTTGAGAAAACAAAACAAATGTGGGATGATATGCTGAAGTGGAGGAAGGAATTTGGTGCTGACACTATCATGGAGGTACTTATTCTTGTGGAAGAATGAAACAATCACTATTCCTGTTGTGTTCTTCTGTATGAACTTTCTGTTTATGTGCAACTCTAACCATAAACTACTTTTTTGTGTTGTTAAGGATTTTGAATTCAAGGAATTGGATGAAGTTCTAAACTACTACCCACAAGGGAATCATGGAGTTGATAAGGATGGAAGACCTGTTTATATTGAAAGATTGGGCCAGGTTGACTCTACCAAGCTGATGCAAGTAACAAACATGGAACGCTATCTCAAGTACCATGTGAAGGAGTTTGAGAGAACCTTTGCTGTTAAGTTACCTGCTTGTTCGATAGCGGCAAAGAGGCACATTGACCAAAGCACAACTATTTTGGATGTGCAAGGAGTGGTATGCATAAAATTCTGTCTTTTCTTTACACCTTTAACCAATAAGATAATGAATGAACCAATGAATTGTTACATATGGATATCATATCATGTATGAATTGTTATATAGTATTTATTGCTTATCTCAGGGTCTAAAGAGTTTGAACAAAGCTGCAAGGGATCTCCTCCAGCGTCTTCAGAAGATTGATGGTGACAACTATCCTGAGGTGCTGATTTTTCTACATTACATAAGCATGTCAATTACTGTTTTAGTTTCCCTCCCTAGCTTGATTGGCCTTGTGAATTTTTCACCTAATTGAACTTACCTTTCCTTTTCACACAGTCACTGAACCGTATGTTCATCATCAATGCTGGTTCTGGATTTAGGCTCCTGTGGAATACCATCAAGTCATTCCTTGATCCCAAAACCACCTCAAAAATCCATGTAAGCATTTTTTAATATACTTATCAATTTGGACCGAGGTTGATTTCCGGTATAAGCATGGAAACTGAACAGATTAATTATTTATTTACCAGGTCCTAGGTAACAAATACCAGAGCAAGTTGCTTGAAATCATTGATGCCAGGTAAATTTTTATCTTTTCTCTACATGACCAAGTTCATTGATTTATAAGTATGTTCTCCTAATGTGGCCCTGCATAGTGTATATAGCATTACTCCTTAAGACTATGAATAACAAACACTTCATGTGTCTATCATCTTTACCAGTGAACTTCCGGAGTTCTTGGGTGGCACTTGTACTTGCGCCGATAAAGGCGGCTGTATGCGTTCTGACAAGGGACCATGGAATGACCCAGAGATCTTGAAGGTAACTTACTGCTGAAAGATTAATTTCTTTTTACTGCTGAAAGATTAATTTCTTTTAAGTCATATATTATAATAAAGGGAAAAAACAATGAACAATTCATCTCTATGAATTAGATGGTTCAAAATGGCGGGGGCAAATGCAAGACTCTTACCTTATCTGGGATTGATGAGAAAACAATCACAGAAGATGCCACAGCATATCTGAAGGTAGTCATTTTCCCTACTTCGTGCCGATTTCAGAGTGCAAAGCTTTGTTCTAAAACTTCTGTCTATTTTATTTAATTTTCTTATTTGTAACTTATTTTCTACATTTATTAGTCAGAATCTTTTTCTATAACTTAGTATACTTGGTGTTTTTGTTTACAATCTTAAGGGATGCAAAGAATCATTTCCAGTGGCAGATTATGTGAAATGTTCTTCCTCAAAATTAGAGCAACCCAAGTCCAGCGTTGTAAGTCTCCCAGGCATCAATCACTCGCTGTTCCTATGATCCTATGGTTCCCATCCTATAATCTTCTAGATATGCATGATGTAGTATGCGTGCATAGTGTAGTGGGGTCACATTTTGGCTACTTTTCATGCAAAGACAAAGCTAGAGCCAGTTTCATTGCATAATGAAATGGAAAACAAAATTTCTGACTTCATATTAATATATCCTGTTTCTACTAATAAAGCTAACTTGATTTCTGGGAATTCCCTCTATTCTATATATTGCAGGTCATAAAGCAATGCAATATGTATCAGTATGACAACTTTGCCTCACTGGTTAAAAAGCCAGTGGATTCATCTTGGAACAAAGCAGTGCAAACTGATAAATATGCACTTACTGCAGGTAATTGTTAGTTGTTACTGCTATGTGATTGATTTTTCCCGTGTTAAATGTCTTTTTATCTTTTAATTCACAGATATAAAAACATTCTTTGACTGGCAAGCAATCTACACCTCTAAATTAAGCACATAAATTTCTTAAGCTGCAGATTATTTCTCTAACACCGCTAGCAAGACTTCTAACGGGTTAAGCAATCACATTGTTGGAGGAATCATGGCCATTGTAATGGGAATTGTGACCATGATCCGCTTGACAAAGAACATGCCAAGGAAACTCACAGAAGCAGCACTCTATAGTAGCTCAGAATACTATGATGGCACTATGGTGAGAGAGACTAACATTACAAGCACTGATCACATAGCCATGATGAAGCGCATGGCTGAACTTGAAGAGAAGGTGCATGTTCTCAGCGTGAGACCTTCCATGTCTCCCGAAAAGGAGGAACTGCTCAATAATACTCTCAACAGAGTCAGTTCTCTTGAACAAAATTTGGCTGCAACCAAAAAGGTATGTTATTGGTTTATTTATGTAGAGATTAAAATAAAGAGATTATGAAAAGCATATTTGTAATTTCCTCTGCTTCATTTTTGAGCTTTAGGCACTTGATGAGGCCCTTGCTCAACAAGTGGAGCTCCAAGCCCAAATTGACAAGAAGAAAAAGAAGAATAAGAAGTTCAAGAAGTTGGTAAGTCGTATTTGCCTTGCATTTCTATAAAATTATTCAATCTGGGGGGCTTTCGTTTACATAATTTTTTTGGGTCTGTGATTGCAGTTCTGCTTCAGCAAGTGAAGTGGTGCTGTGTACTGCTGTGTGACCTCAAATAATTAAACATCAGGGACAAGAGTTGTTAAGATAGAGGCTTCATCTATATATATATATATATATATATATATATATATATATATATATATATATCATCAGGCCCATCGGATGCCTTTTTGCATTTAATTGTTTGCTTTTGTCCAATATTTTTGTTTTCTGGTACAGCTTTGTTCAGTACTTGATCGATTGAAACTTTCTGTACAATATAAATTGTACCTATTTCTTATAATTGTGTATATTGGGGTTAAAAAATCAGCTACGGTTTATTTCGGGAGGGGGGAAAATGATTAGCTTGCTTTGCAACATATCGGTCACATTCAGAAGTAGTAAAAATTCTCATAATTTTTGCAACCCCTTTGTCACTGCTTAATCTATAAACTACAGCTGGATAATTAGGATAGGAGAGGGACCTAGTTTGATGTCATAGGTATGTCTATAACTTAACGTTAAAATATAATAGCGTAAGTGCTCAAAAGAATAATTTCAGCTAACCATCTTATCTACTGAAACCTACCAAACTACTTAACCAGTTCGTAGTCGCTTGTTTGACAAATCAGCTTGTCCTATAGCATTAATAAAATTTAAATCGAAAAGAGAACCACCTAGACTCCGAAACACCGTTGCAAAGACTGATTCAAGATATTCCTATTATCACAAGTTCCAACCTGCCAATACATTCTACAAGAAAATTCTTGGCAGTTTATGAACCAAATTTTTTTTGTGTGTGTAACACATCAGTTATAGTATTATATTGAACTTACTATCGTACGAAATTGATGTGATATACATTTAATAACACTAAGCTAGTAACTTCTGCTGCTATAGAAACACAAAAAAGAAATATACAAGAAAACAGAGGAAAATATCAGCAAGCAGTCCTAATCAGGCACGGGAAATGGTTTGGCTTCAACCATATTTAGCATCAGTGGGATAATATTTGCATGTAGACCGGGAGAATATTAGCTTTTCAATCGACTAGGGCAACCAAACCAGAAAAAAGCGAGAACCGAAGGTAATTTTACAATAGTACACTGAAAATCAGAGTGGTCTGTGTTACATGCTGTCCAAGGCCAACATTCACCAAAAACAACCGTGCTAGAGGAAACATCTGATTCTGCAGGGACTCTTCCTGTGAGCAATTCATCTTACCAGCAGCAAAACTTCTTTTTCTGATTAAAACACAACAAAATGAGAGAAACAGAATTGTCAGAAATCGGAAAAATAAAAATATCCTTATTAGGTTTAACTGCATTCGAACAACACGCATGTCGAGTTACCTGAAACTTCGTCTCTTCTTGACGATCAATGTAAGCCAGCAGCTCTTCTTGCCTCATTAAAGCTTCATAGAGAGCCTATGAAGAATGGAGCAAATCCAAATATTAGGGACGAACTCAGGTAAAGAAACAATGATAGATTATGTATTCTACACATCTCCATGCTATATTATGATGTTTTGGAAATGAACAAGCCTCAGTTCCATGCAGAGTGTATTTTTTTTTCCTTTAAATTGAGTGCAACAACATGCAAGCAGACACAAGCACAAGCATATTGGTCAATGTTCATTAAGAAAGTGTGCAAGCATCCAGCTAACAAAAGTAAGGCATATTTCAAGTTTTAAAATCGAAGATAATATAGCAAGAGGAAAGAGAAGAATTGAAATATCTCATTGCTTTAGACATGTAATCCAAACGTATAAGTTTACTGCCCATGACTGCATTTTCTTGAAAAGAAAAGGAAATGAAAATATAGCATTCCAACACCAAACAGAAAATATAGCATCCTACCTTTTTAGTAGAAATTAACTCTGCTTCCAAAGCATCCACCCGACAGACAGCAGCATTCAACAATTCCTCTTTCTCATGAGGCATCTCAGATGGCTTAGATTGAAGTGTGTCAACCTTCTCTTCAAGCTCACCTAACCTCTTCAACATGGAGGGAAGAAGATTTTCCTCTGAACTTCCTGGAGTTGATGATGCTGGATGAACCTCCACGTTTGTTGTATCAAAAGTTGGTTCTGGAGCACTCTGATCATCCTTAGATGATATGGCAGGAAGTTTCTTAGTCACACGGAATGCAGCTGAACGGAAGAGAGTAAAGAGGGTCAAGAAGCAGACGGTAAGGGCTATCCAAATCCGAGCTTGAATCCCTTCCGGAGTTCTCTGGGTATCAGGAAGACGATGTGCACCTGTAGTGGAAATTTCAATTAAATTATGCTGGAGAAAATTACACCAAATAACCCAAATCAAGAAACTAACACCATCAACTGTCAAGGACCAGCACTCCCAAAAGTTTAAGCTCCCAGGAATAGAAAAGATCACTAGCAGACCCCCACATGTGAAAGTCTTTTGAGCTTTAACAAAGTCAATATACTATGCAGGCAAAATCCAAAATTCAAGAACTAAACATTTTGGTATTAAAACTAAGGGAGTGGGTTGCACCCAACGTACTGAATAGTTACTCCTGACAAACACTATTTCAACTATATCAGATTGTAAAACTTCAAATATGTTCTTGCATGCAAAAGTAACAAAAGCATTAACAGATAATACGGTAACATCTTCATTAAAGCATATCAACATATCATATTTTTAGAATCAAAGTACAAATGTAGGAATTTACGGTGGATAAGCAAAATGAAATGTTTTTTCACCAAGGCATCTACCAGGCCAAAACTACTAACCTTTTAAAGTTAAAGACCTCTCTAGAGATGGCTGCTTCTTCCAAGTAGCATCCACAGGTTTGTCTACGATTGGAACATATTCATCATATCCAGTCAAGTTATTGGCATGGCTTGACTTTCCAACTATCTTAGTCTGACAAAAAACACAGTAAGAACAACTGTACTATTTGGTATAGAACAGAGCACATCCTATGAACAGGCTTCTTAAATACATTTTATATTGATCATCTTCATTGAGATCTTCAAATGTTGAGACTAGTTATTATACATTCAAATGAATAATAACAGGTGCAAAAATTATCCCAAACACACAAAAAACTTTGCTGCCATTCCGTTTATGAAAGGGAAAGGTGGTGCACATAACTAGGCCTCCAAAACAGTTAATAGCAACTTTTACAATTAATCAACACTTACTTCTTCGCGAACAGGGGTCAACCTAAGGTGTGAGTAACTCTTCATTGCTTTTGGAGAAGCCATGTCTTCAGCTTCTGACCCTGATTCAGCTGTGGATGTATCACTTCCTTTAACCTGTAAGGTTGAAGTAACAAATTAAATAAAGAGATATATGGCAAAAAGGACACTGAGAAAGAGCTATAAAGCATCAAATTTAGCTCCACTCAGTTAATGAAATAACTGGCTATGCAAAGAATTACCATTGGGAATCCTGGCTTGGCAAATGCAATAACCTTCCCTTCACTGTTTAGAACCTTTACTACTTGCCTTGCCCGCCGTGCTTCACCATTGAGAACCATCTGAGGGGGAAAATGTCCAAATGCAATCATCTGTTAGCCTATTACAAGTCACAGTGATATAGTATAACAGTCAAACCTATCAAAACAGCATCCAAGAACAGCATATGACCTTCAATATTTCAGGGTTTTTCCAGGGCCCTTTATCGGATCTAAGGCAACCTCCAAGATCTGCACAAGAGCAGGTGCCTCCGAGAAATTCTGGCAACTCACTTTATCAAGTGCAGAAAGTATTGGGCGTTAAAAAGGATAACGTAAATTGTAGTGATGCCAGACAGTGCAGTGCATTGGCCAATAGAAAATAAAAAACATAATTAAAACAAGTCTAATATACAGAGAAATAACTCAAGAAATGGTGCCAGCAAGTACCTGGCATCAATTATTTCAAGCAATTTGCTCTGGTACTTGTTTCCAAGAACCTAAGTAAAAGAAGCATAAAGTGATGTCAGCAACCTTACACAGTTACACCCTCATTTAACAGAGCTTTAAACAGCTAAAAGATGGCCTTTTCACATACATGAATTTTTGAAGTTGTTCTGGGATCAAGAAAAGTCTTGATAGTGTTCCACACCAGCCTAAATCCAGGGCCAGCATTTACAATAAACATTTGGCATAGCGTCTGTATCATGAACAGAAGAATCATTAATAACTAAGAACATAGTATAGGTTCATCTTTCAAATTTCCTGATGAAATCATCATTTAGAAAGAACATAACATACAAAAAATATCACGTAGGAAATGAGATAATACACACCTCAGGGTAATTGTCACCATCAATCTTCTGCAATCGTGTAATGAGTTCGCGGGCAGACTTGGTAAAGTTCTTAAGGCCCTAATAACAAACATTGTAACAAATAAATGATTGGAATTTGTATGTTATAGAACATTACAGTCAATGCAAAGAGGAACACTTGCAAGCAACATACCACGCCATGAACATCCAAGATTGTGGTGCTTGAATCTATGTGCCTCTTAGCAGCAATAGTACAAGCAGGAAACTTTATTGCAAAAGCTTTCTCAAACTCCTGCACATGATACTTTACATATCTATCTATAGTTGTAACTTGCATAAGTTTGTTAGGATCAACTTTACCAAGTCTTTCAATATACACAGGTCTTCCCTCCTTATCAACCCCATGATGACCATGTGGGTAATACCTCACGACTTCATTTAACTCCTTGAACTCGAAATCCTGATGGAAACATTAAATATTTAATCACAGATGGCACAGAGCAAGGGTGAGCCGATCAATCACCGTAAAAAGCATATCATGTCCGTTGGTACTCAAATATGCTGATGCAGAATCAAAAAAAAAATCCAAAATTCTATTAGCATTTACCTCCATAATGGTGTCAGCGCCAAACCCCCTCCTCCATTGCAACATATCAGCCCACATATGCTTTGCCTTTTCCAAATCAAATTTCCTTGCTTTTAGAAATCTGTAAAATGGTAAAATTAATAAAATACAGGCAAGACCATTCATTCAAGCCAACAGGCTGTAACTCAAGTGACACCTCCCTGGGTCCTTATAATCCTTATATCCAGGGAGTTGATGTGGCTTTGGGTCAAGCGATCCATCCGAAAATTGAACATCCCCTCCCCCTACTAGGCCCACTAGGAGCTCCCAACACCCAACAAAAAGAATAAATCCATTCATCCTATAAGGCTACAAGCACTTCAACACCAAGCTAGGGTTTGCAGCTCTACTGAATACAGATAATTTGACGCTATCAAAATTTGCTAGTGGAATGGAAAAGAAAGCAACGCACCTTAGCATCATATGGTAATCATCATACTTTTGAGGAAGCAACTCGTCGAGAACCAGCGACTGGCGAAACGCATCGACGGCCTGCAGCTCCTCAGCATCGCGAAAATCCTCGATGGAAACGGAGCTGACGCGACCATCGCTCTTCCTCCTCCCACTCTTCTTCCTAAGAGAATGCTTGAACTTGGAAGACGCGTTCAGCGCCTTCTTCTTCAGAGATCCAATCCTGGTCCTCCTCTCGTCCTCCGAGTTCTCAAAGTCAGATCTCCTCTCCCTCTTCTCATCACTTCCCGAGAACCCCTCAAAGCCTTGCCACCAATAATCATCAAAGATCCAAAAATATTCGAAAATAAATCCTAATTCTTATTTTCAAGAAATTGAAAAGATAATCATGAAATAAAGGCTCACAAGGTCTGGCTAAACGGTCGAGGGGGCCGGACATTGTGGGTCTCCGACGATCAATTCCGATCCGTATGAGAAGTCAGAGGCAGGCGCATTGGCGATTCAGGAAACCCTAAAACGAAGAGCCTCGTGAGTGATTGGAAGAAACTGCGTCTGCTATTGCGATCTCACGCGAACAACAACGGATCGACAGAGTCTTCCTCTGCTGACTGCTGCTGATTGATAATGAAATTTAAAGAAATACAATAATTACTTTGTTACTAATAAATACGAAAAAATAAATACGGTAATTTTATAATACGTAATCGCCGGTGTATCTGTCGGCGACAGCTAGAGACAGGGAATGAGATAGCGCACCGCGTGTCTCTTATGGCAGCTGAGGAGAGGAGGGAGAGGGTGGCGTGGTGTGCGCGGGCTGGGTCCCACTAAGGTTTGTGTGTCCCGGGACACGTGGCGGTCGTAGAGGGCATTTGACCCATAACTGCGATAGTCATTTGGAGAGTAGGAAAGGGCACTTGGTCAAATTCTGCAAAGATTCTCTCCATTGTGTGCACAATAAATTAATTAATAGGATTAAGGGGTCCAAATGATTATGTGGATGGACATTTGTAATAGGGGTGTCATGGGCTGGGTAGGCCCAGCTTGATATATAGCCGAATCTGACCCTATATTTAGATTAGACTAATTTTGAGGATCTGGACTCGACCCTAAACTCGAAAGACTCGATCATCTTCGGGCCGAGTTAAAACTCGGGTTTAGACCAGGTCAAAGCGGGCCAAAATGGGCCAAAATAAATTTGAAATAAATTCAGAAACAGAAACAGCAAAAATAGAAACAACAGAAACAGAACAACAGAAATTGCATAATAGAAATAGCAAAAACAGAAATACCAGAAATTGCATAACAGAAACAGCGAAATTGCATAACAGAAACAACAAAATTGCATAACAGAAATTCAGAATTGATATATTGCATAATTGCAGAAATTACAGCAGAATGGAGATAATTATGAAGGAAAATAAAAATAAAAAATGTATAATAATATGCTCCGTGCCGCTGGGCTGGGCCGAGTGGCCCGAGGCTAGACCCGAACCAAGTATATATTAGGACCAAATTTTTTTTGAGTTTTTTTTAAAATCGGGCCCGATTCGACCCGAATGTTTCGGGTCAGACCGGGTTATGAACACCCCTAATTTGTAATATCATTTTTTTTTACTTCTTGTTACATCATCAATTGATATTTTAAATACGAGGATCTAATATATAGTATAATTTTTTTATGTTTAGATGGGGGAGAAAAACAAAATATATGTTAATTACCTCTTAAGAATGTGTTTACTAGTATTGTTTTAAAGAAAAATAAAAGAAAATATATTGATGACTTAATCATAATTTTAATATGCATCAATAACATAATTGAATCTCTAATTGTGCGCTACAGTTTCACCAGCTGAGACCAAACTTCTAAACAACAATAAATTATGCAGAAAATTGCTTTTAGAAGAAAAATCAATGGATTGATCCGGTGAAAGTTTGTATTTATCTCAGCATAAAAAAAACCTTTGTATTTATCCAAAAATAAATGTGGTCAAAGAAACTATGTCTCCATCAGGAAAGTCCAAACTTTTAATTGATAATGAAATACACTACCTCTAGTTATCAAACTACTCCCTGTTGTTTTTTTATAAATAAATTTTTGGACTTAAAAGTATAAACATCGTCGCAGACTGCAGCTGTTGGGTCACATAAGAGAACGAAGGTCCAACTATATGAAGATCTTTAGCTGGTTCAAATTGTACCCAAATAAAAAAAAAACATTGCAGCAATCAAAGAGCTTTGTTATTGTCAACTTAGCGATTGAACCTCAAATCTATCAAAGATGACAAAGATCTCATTTCTTACAATGAGTAATGGGCCTTGAGGGCTAATTGGCCCGACAAGGATCTCACTTTTTCAGTTATTATTCTTTTATTAAATTTGTATTAATTTAATTTAATGTATTTTATGTTTTGACCGAAGACCCTTGATTTTCGTAGTATATCATCATTAAATAGAAAATTTGAGAAACAATAACATGATACTACTCCTTTTCAAAAAATACAATATTTTACCAACGGGAGTTGGTCCAAGTGGTAAGCGGCATGGTATCGCTTAAGCAAGGTCACGAATTCAAGACCTTGTGAACGCAGTTATCCCCGCTGGGATACTCACCCGTCATAGTCAGGTGCGCGACCCGAGTCGACCCGGATTAGTCAAGTGAAGCCTTGGATACCGGGTAGGCAACCTAAAAAAAAATACAATATTTTCTAGTGTTATTTTCCAATGTTATATATAAACGATAGTGAATGAGAAAAAAAAAAAAACAGACAGTAGTATATTAAAAAATGTCCAAATCAAAAATTTATGAGCCGTTTAGAAATGTGTTTGAGCTATATTTGAAAAATTTTAAGTTGTTCATGCTCGTTTTTTAAGTAAAAAAAACATTTAACAATTAAATAATTCATAATAATTTAGATATTTTAAAAATTAGCAAGTATTAACACATAAAATTATCTTAAATTTTTTATATATTTTGAAAGAGATTTGAAAAGTATTAAAATTAGTAATTTAATATTAATGAACATATAATAATATTACTATAAATATTTAATTTTATGTTTATATATGTTGTGTTTGTGTCTCATAAAATTTTAAAATTTATGTCATCGTGTCACATGTCATGTCATGTATTGTGTCGATGAGTCTATAATCCTAACTTTTGGTGTCTCAGAAAATGGTCAGGACCCACTCACACTATGTGATAAATTTGTGTGTGTATGTATGTTCTATAAATATTATCAATAATTTATTTTAATTTATAGTATTTAAAAGTATGTAAAAATCAATAAATGGGCAATTAATAATACTTGAAAAACACATATTAAATGTGTTACAAGAATATACAATAATTTCTCCACAACAAGTTGAGGAAATGTGGAGGACAAATATCACTTTGCACAAAAGCAAGTTAAAAAGGTTGTATGCAATGTACGTTTATACTATTATTTAATTAAATTATTTTATATAAATAATTAATTTTTTAAATAAAGGATAACAGAGTTAATTATTTTTATTTATATAATAATTAAATGAAAGCATAAAAAAGTCTTACCTAATAAGAACTAAACTCCAATGTTGAAATTGAATTTTTTTCTCTTTTGACACGACTAATCAAAGAAATTACTAAAATACCCTCGTTTTCAAACTATTTACATTACTACCACGGTTTGCGCTGACGTGGACTCGGCGGCACGCGTGTCACGCCACGTAGGAGTCGCCAAACCTCCAGGCGACTTTGGTTNAACTATTTCATTTCTCATTTTGCTTCCTATTTGAATAAGCATCATAGTCCCTAACTAAATACCCATTAATTTCAAACACAACAATAAAATGACATAAAATTTATAATCTTAGCATTCTCATTCAAACTTCCATAGTTTTAGTGCACAACACAAACACAAAAACATAATGGGCATTAAGATACATAAACTAAGAAAATTGCAGCAATACATACTTCATGTGCTAGGTTTCTACACACCAAAATAGACATGGTTTAACTACAATAGATTATCTAAAAAATGTTGCATCATATGACATTTAGCTTTTCTATTCCAAAAGAAGGTAGCGAACATCCATTTGCAATCAATCTATGTTTATGACATCCTGTTGTGACTCGCTCTTTGTGATTGAAATACATTAGTAGAAACATCTGTAAAATATATGAAGTTAGCCAATAATTTAGGGTGTACATGGGTCGGGTTGGGTCGGCTTTGCCTTTACCGAAACCCAACCCTATATTTGGATCAGGCTAATTTTAAAAATCCAAACCCGACCCTATATCTAAATAGACTCAATCATATTTGGACTGAATGTTTCGCACTAGTCCGGGTTAGCGGGCCGAACCAGGTTTTGTACATCCTTAATATGCAATTTTAATTATTGAAAACTTATTATATAAACTCAATTTTAACATATTAATTGCGCTAACATAAAATTGACTGGACTCATAAACATATTAGTAGTTATACAATAAATATAAGAGTCCCAATTTTTGCACACTCTTCTTATAATTAAGGCTCATTACTACACAATTTAAGGTTGTATCTGGGTTTGATAAAAGATTATGTCTGTTTATTTAAATCGGTTGTGTCTAAATCAACATAAAGGTTAGGTCTTTTTATTAAGTAAGTTTATATCTGTATTTACAGAAAAATTGTGTCTTCATAAACCATATAGTTATGTCCTATACAACTACAAAGTTAAGTCTTATTATCTATTATGGTAAGTTAGCACACTCTTACCTACTTGAGAATTAAAAATAGCTTAGATGTGCAATGTCTAGGTGTATAAAAATAATTATCCTAAATATAAAATCAAAAATGCTATATGTACACCCAATTTTATATACTCATACATACACTGAGTGCACAAACATTACAAACTTATAAATGATATTATCAATTATACTTAATTAAGTGCACAAACATTACAGACATTAAAATACAAACTTTATGTATATAAGTATAAGGTGTATGTATGGTGTATATTTTTTGGTGTACGTGTAGCAGGACTCATATANACAGCATCCTCCTGTCTTGTTGCAAACTTCGTTATGAAGGGCAATTTGGGGATTGTGTAGCTACACTACAAAAACAAATTAAAGCCCAAGATGTTATTGTCATTGTTTCATAGAGTAACGTTACCCCACTGCATGCCTATGGGGCCTAAACCCAAACGTGCAAATTTACACAAGCCTTTTAAATTGTCCTCTATCTTGTACCCAAAAAATAAATAAATTGTCCTCTCCCTTTTGAGGGAAAACGCAGGAGACACGTGAAAACAAGTTGAAATTTAAGGAATCATTCCAAATGCTGCAAGACCATTTCCTATGATCGTTTGTAAAAGGGTTTGGAGCAATGGAAGCGAGTTGCATTCTCACATAGAGAATCGAAATTCAATCCTTAAAAGAATGTAATGTGTATATAATTTTCTTCCTAATTTGGAGATGTGTATTAAAGACAAGTATACAAGTATACTTTGCCTGAAAGCAAAGGCTGTAGTGGGCCTGTGGCTACAGTAGTATAGTACTAGAAAGGCACTAAAGTCGGAGCAGAAAGAGTGATATCTAACAAATTAATTAAGAAATTAACTTATACAATTTAATGAATAATATTTTATTTTTTATTTTTTAAAAATATGTAAATTAATTTATAGGTATTCTAACAAAAATAATGTTGGTAATAATTGGTGGTTGGTACTAAAAAAAAATCTACTGCATGTCTCATCACGTGGGATATATGTACCATTTCTATTTTAGATGTCCCTTCCTGAGTAACAGCACGTTGTACGTTGTACCTCTTATCACACTTACAAAACCAACGTTTATAGTTAGTTCAGGTCAGATTTGAACTTTTGAAGAAAACTTATGTTATAGGTAGGTGTGTATATGGGTTGGGTTAGGTTAGATTTGCTTTTATTCAAATTTAATCTTATATTTGGACATGGTCAATTTTAAAGATCCAAACTTAACTTTAGATCTGAATAGACTCAATTATCTTTGAGTTGAATTAAAATTCGAGTTTTGATCGGGCATAAAACAAGTCAATGTCATCTCAAATCAAAAAGTTGAAAAAATTGTAAACTAACTATTTCATTTCTCATTTTGCTTCCTATTTGAATAAGCATCATAGTCCCTAACTAAATACCCATTAATTTCAAACACAACAATAAAATGACATAAAATTTATAATCTTAGCATTCTCATTCAAACTTCCATAGTTTTAGTGCACAACACAAACACAAAAACATAATGGGCATTAAGATACATAAACTAAGAAAATTGCAGCAATACATACTTCATGTGCTAGGTTTCTACACACCAAAATAGACATGGTTTAACTACAATAGATTATCTAAAAAATGTTGCATCATATGACATTTAGCTTTTCTATTCCAAAAGAAGGTAGCGAACATCCATTTGCAATCAATCTATGTTTATGACATCCTGTTGTGACTCGCTCTTTGTGATTGAAATACATTAGTAGAAACATCTGTAAAATATATGAAGTTAGCCAATAATTTAGGGTGTACATGGGTCGGGTTGGGTCGGCTTTGCCTTTACCGAAACCCAACCCTATATTTGGATCAGGCTAATTTTAAAAATCCAAACCCGACCCTATATCTAAATAGACTCAATCATATTTGGACTGAATGTTTCGCACTAGTCCGGGTTAGCGGGCCGAACCAGGTTTTGTACATCCTTAATATGCAATTTTAATTATTGAAAACTTATTATATAAACTCAATTTTAACATATTAATTGCGCTAACATAAAATTGACTGGACTCATAAACATATTAGTAGTTATACAATAAATATAAGAGTCCCAATTTTTGCACACTCTTCTTATAATTAAGGCTCATTACTACACAATTTAAGGTTGTATCTGGGTTTGATAAAAGATTATGTCTGTTTATTTAAATCGGTTGTGTCTAAATCAACATAAAGGTTAGGTCTTTTTATTAAGTAAGTTTATATCTGTATTTACAGAAAAATTGTGTCTTCATAAACCATATAGTTATGTCCTATACAACTACAAAGTTAAGTCTTATTATCTATTATGGTAAGTTAGCACACTCTTACCTACTTGAGAATTAAAAATAGCTTAGATGTGCAATGTCTAGGTGTATAAAAATAATTATCCTAAATATAAAATCAAAAATGCTATATGTACACCCAATTTTATATACTCATACATACACTGAGTGCACAAACATTACAAACTTATAAATGATATTATCAATTATACTTAATTAAGTGCACAAACATTACAGACATTAAAACACAAACTTTATGTATATAAGTATAAGGTGTATGTATGGTGTATATTTTTTGGTGTACGTGTAGCAGGACTCATATAAAATATTAAAATTGTTCTTATACAATAATCTCTCCACTGTATAGCCAATATATCTTTTCTTTTACTTCCGTCCATCTCAGTAAATTTTCTTCTAATGCTTAATGATTAGGACCCAAAAGCAAGGATTTTAATTAATCTACTCAGTTCCTGTCTCCTAAAAAATTCATAGGGCCAAAAAATTGTAAAACGGAGAAGTGTACCATGGTATGCAATAGAAAAAGCGATAGAGTGAAGTGTCCAATCTTGGCTTTCAACCATCCACGGTGCATGCTTTTCTTATCAGTGAAGGCAATCCCAGTTTTAGTGAAACGAAATCTTGCTTTTAATCCAGTTAATGTGCATTATTTTTTCATTAATTGAGAATTCTTAATTAGTGGTCTACAATTATATTGCAGTCACTATATACGTACTGAGCTGTTATATGCTTGGCTCGAATGTGTTATTTATTATACGAAACTCACACAAATACAGATGTCAAAGTTTGACAATGGAGTAAAAAGTTAAAAACTAGGTTGTTCAAATATGTTCACTCCACTTAATTTTGATGGAAAATATGTGGGTGCGAGATTAAAATTACTTGTACAAATTTCATTTCGTGTCAAATGGCTTTTTGGTTGAAGATATTTCAATTTCCATGAAATTACTACGGTTAATTTTCAAATAAAAATTAAATATAGTAACATCAAATGCATTTGGTATTAAAAACATGATAAAATGACAATAACACAATGATAAAGATAAAGAAATTATTGTCTCACTAAATTTTAAATTTATGTATCATCAAAAAAAAATTTATATATTTTTGTCTTAATTTTAATGAGATATAAAAATAAGAATTTTTTGTTCTTATATTTCTATTTTTCATCTTATTTATAGTATCAAGCGCAACTAAAAAAATGCAGAGGAATAGAAGATGAGGGCCTCCAAGGAAAGTAATCGGGCGCAACAACCTCATAAAATCAAAGCAAATTTAAGCCATTGGATTTCACGGTGTGTGATACACCTTGACTTGCCTAATGCACTGTAGAAGCCGCCGATTTTGAGTTGATATCAGCTACAAATTAGATCCCTTGAATTTCTTTTATCAAAAATGAAAAAAATATGTGCTATGTTAACATCATGGTCCAAAATGGAAAAAACAATTAAAAGAAGAAGAAACGCGAAGAAAAAGAAGGGCAGGACTATAGCCACGTTGCACTATCTCAGGCACAACACATAGTCTATGATTTGTCGAAAGATTTTGGACCGGAGATCTTTCTATGTTCTAGTAAATTCCCACGTTAATACAGCAATTTTGGATACTTCGTTCCTTAGTTTTTAATTAAAAGCAGTTCCCCTCACACAGAAAATATATATTACAATAAATACAACTTTCTAATTTCAAAAGATTTTAATCGTTACAAATTGAGGAACGGCGGAATTGCATTCGTAAAATTACACTCAACATAATCTTAGATTTTCACTAGGATTGATTATTGTTGATCGGTTAAATTTTTGTTTCACATAAAATATTTTTTAAAAAAATTTATGAAAAAAATAATAAAAATAATTAAATATATTTTTTTAGAATTATATAAATAAAGTAGTGAACGTAAAAAATAAAAAAAATACATAATCTTATTATTTTCATTAACTTAACAAAAAATACATAAAAAATAAATGAAAACAAAAAACTTAATTAATTATTAGTGATTAATCTCAAAGTAAATTTTGGATAAAGTACAATTTTAGATATAGTTTAAAATAAAGTACAATTTTTGACATACCTCCAAGTTGATTGTGAAATTTACGCAAAAAAATTATATTTACTAGTATATTTTGTAACGTTGAAGTTAAACTATTGTCTATTAACTCATTTATAAATAAGTCTCCTTAATTCTAACTCTTTATTTATGTATACCTAAAAATGACTAAGTATATATTTGTGTCTATAAAAATAGAATAAAAAATTCACTCTACTTTTATTTTTATTGTTCATTGTCAACCATAATTAATCTTTTCTTTAGATTTTAAAATCATTAAAATAAGAATCTTTCTTAATAATATATATATGACCAAAAATTAAATACTAGTTTAAGCAACTCAATAAACTATTAACTATGTTGTACTTTGTTGCTAAAATTTTTCACTGGACTATGCTTCATACTACCTAGGTAAAAATAAATAATATTACTTGTCATCCATGCAAAGCTGCTTTTTGGGATTTTTTTTACAAACATATTCTCCAAAATATAATAAATTCCTGTAACATGTATATGTATATGATATAAGATTTACAATTGTATAAGTGATGGTACTGAAATTGCCACAAGGTATGACGAATTAAGTACCATTTAAAAAATTGTGATGTACTGAAATTGCCACACCTGATAGCAATTTCAGCACCCATTTAAAAAAAAATACTAAAATTATCCTCCACTATGACGATTTTAGTTTTTTGTCTCATACGTTTGTAAATTGTATTTTTGACCCATGTTTTGAGAAAGAATTACATTTGAAAACACATATATGTTAATGTCCCTGATTTTTGTGATCAGTGTGAGAGAGTGATGATGATGATGATATTTGGAAGTATTTGAATATCATTTCTCTTTCAAATAAGACAATGTGTTTTCGGTGTCTGTGTCATTGCCTCCTTGTTTGTTTTTAGGGTTATTAAAATGAGTGAGCTTAATCCATTTATCTAGTTAAATGGACTGACTAAACATATAAAATTCAGCTCGTGAATAGCAAAAGCCCGTTTAGGCTATGTTTATTTAGGCCCGACCCATTTAATCTGTGGGTCAAATTGGCTCATTTAGTATTAACATAGACAAAATCCACAGACTAACTTATTTATTTACGTAAATAGACCGACCAAACATATAAAAATTAACTCACAAACAATAAAAATCCATTAAGATCTGACTCATTTAAGCCAACAAATTAGTCAAATCAAGCCTAAATGGACTAGACTGACCTGTTTGGCTGCACTATTTGTTACCACCAGCCTCCAGCTGGATCTATCCACAGTTCCCTCCTCAGCTCTTCCCCACTTGCTTTATTTCACTTCCCCTTCCCTTCTCCTTCTCACCGCTTTAAAGATAGCCTCCTTTTTTAAATTTATTTATTTTTATCACTAAAAAGATGTGTATTGTTAATGGCAACTAATTTTCTTCAAAGCTCTAAAATCATTAAATTAAGTATGTTTTTCTCAACAAAATTTTGTCTATACATATTATAGAGATTAAACCTTAACTAAATGCTTAAAGAATTAATTATCTATCAACTATATTGACTTTGTTAATTATTTATTTATTTATTTATTTATTACCATTAATAGTTATTAGAGGGGAATAATAATAAAAAATAAAAGAAAGGGAGAGAGACTCCTTTCTACCTGCTTCTTTCTTTATCTTTTTTTGGATTAATTTCAATACAATAATTATTGTTTTTTCATCAAGTTGTTGGCCCTTTTGGTTCTATAAATTACCCCCCTTGCAACCCATACAATTCCCCTTCCGCTCTTTCTTTCTTCCCTACCGTTCTTTCTTATCACACTTTATAGATATTTTGGTCCTTAGAGAGAGAGAGAGAGAGCTCTGCCTCTGTACCAACCTTATCTCCCACCATCCCTCATTTCTTCAGTTGAATCCTTCACAATCCCTTTTCCTCTAATTAAGCTTAAGCAAATTTCTCATAATTAATTAGATGCTCAACACCTTGTTATTGATGTTCGAGATTCATGTATCAAATTCTGAGTGAGATCTTCTTCTCCGGTTGTATGATCAATTCCACTGTGAGGCGCAGGACCCATCTTGTTCAATCCTTCTCCGTTGCCTTCCTCTACTGGCTCTACTACGTTTCATGATTTCCAAATCCCTCTCCAAATTTCTCATCATCCACATAGATTAATAGTCCTATTACCATAATCATTGTTAATTTTGAAGAATTTTCTGCGTTAGTGTCAGGGGTCCTGCGTCCACAAATCTTGTTTAATTTTTTCACATCTTTTGAATTTCGAAACTCTCTCTGCTATCTATGGCTTCTTCAAGCGGAGCGTCTTCGGGATCGTCGTCGATGATCCCAAACTCTGGCTCAGAGGAGGATTTGCAGCTGCTGATGGATCAGAGGAAGAGGAAGAGAATGATCTCGAACCGCGAATCGGCGAGGCGGTCTAGGATGAGGAAGCAGAAGCACCTGGACGATCTGGCTTCCCAGGCGGCCGAGCTCTCCAACCAGAATCGCCAGATTCTCGATTCCCTCAACGCCACCACGCAGCGGTACATGGCAGTTGAGGCCGAGAACTCTGTGCTGAGGGCCCAGGTTGGGGAGCTCAGCCACAGGCTGGACTCCCTCAACGAGATTATCGACTGCTTGAATGCCAGCAATGGCGTCTTTGGCTTTGGAGGGTCGCCACCGATTGAGCCTGCTGCTGATTGCTTCTTCAGCCCCATGAGCATGGGTTATATGAACCACCCCATCATGGCTTCTTCAGATATGTTGCACTACTGAAAGCAAGTAAATTTTTGTTTGCTCATAGAGTCTTGATAATTTCGGCTTTAAGTGGCTGACTTTTCTGCTGAAATGTTATTCTGTGTGTCGTGTCTGATTAGAATCACATCTAATACGACACACTCTAGACAAGAATTTCTCGGGTTGAGTTTCTTTTTCGTTTTTGGAATTTTAGGGTTATTGTTGATTTCTTAATTTTAAGTGAGTATGTTGGGGGAATTGCAATCACTGTCAGATATTGTGTTTGGGAATTATGAAGGTGTATTGTGTTATGATTAATATCATCATATAAAGTGGGTAAGCTTGTTTAATTAAGTACTGGTTCTGTATATGGGGCCTGCAGTGTTTTAGAGTGTGAGAGATCATGCCTTATTATTAAGGTTGCATGAGACAGCCATTGTTGTTGTAATTGTCACTCTCCCATATTAATGTGTTATTGACTATTTCTCCATTTAATTATCTCTCTCTTCCTTTTTTGCATCATAAATATTAAGGGGGAATACTAACCAATGTATTAAGAGTATTTATTAAAAATTTAAAGTGAAAATATTTAATTATAAATGTAAGAATTTAAAGTTAATTATACATTGAATATATTAAAAACATTTAAATCTTTTCGCCTTAGACTTTAACAAATACCCTTATGCTATTAGGCTTCTCGGTAGCAAAATCCTAAATATTATTGGTGCCACTTTTGGTGTAGTGCTCTCTGTGATTTATATAATTATATTGCGCAATCAGTGCTTTGTTTGACAAAACAACTGAAACCCATGGAGTGGTAGAAGACGATTTTGCCACTTGTTCCTGAATGATAGTTTAGTGGACAAAGTTGAATTTCATTATTATAAGTAAATCTTGTTTGAACTTGATACGATGCACGCACTCTTCCAAATTCCAATCACGGGATGAAATTAGGCGTATAGAGCTTTCATAATTCATACAGAACAGAATGATAAAATTCTTGGTAGAAGATTTTGATGATAGTTAGATGAAGCACTAGTGTATTGATAACGATTAAAGCTGTTATTCATTAGTAAGAAACAGATTAAGATTCCAAAGAGATTGATTAATTTATACTATGAATTGAATATATTCGGTGTGTCTAGAGAGGGCTCATGTTATCCCCACAGATACGCATCAAATTAATTGAGGGAAAAAGTCCAAAAGTGACCAGCAAAAGAAAGGGACAACTGCATAGGAGAGTTGGGCCATGGCAACCCCCAACTTCTTTTCTCCTCATTATAGTTATGCAGTTTAGGAGAAATTTCTTAGAATGGGAAACACAAAAACATGTCTGGGTGGGTGTTAAGCCTTTTCGACCAAGTCTCAAGCTTCCAATGATTCACTAATCTGATTATTGAACTAATGAGAACCAAGAATAGTAATCATCTATTTGATTTGTATTTTCATTTCTTATGTTTTTTATTTTTAAAATTTTATAAAAAAATAATCAAGCGGACTCTTTTAGACCTTCGAGCAGTAGATACTTTCTTAGATCTTGTTCAGAAAGGACACTTGAGCTCTGAAATTCTTCATTTTCCTTTTGATTTATTTTAGGGAAACACAAAAATCAGTTTAATAAGAGAGCTAAACTGACAGCTTTAGAAAAATTAAAGTAAAGGTTGCAACTTTGGGTCACACCAAGATCTTGGAAAGTTATAATTAAAGAGACATGATTTGGTAAAGGAGCAGAGATGAGTGCGCTCCTGTTGTGAGGAAACAAATTCCACGTGCTAGCCAGGAACAAAGTTTATGGAGCAAGTATCACTGGAGACATGGATGATGGAACTGAAAACTCAGAACTGAAGTCATGGTTTGTATACGCTAACTGTTAAGCAAATCGTCCCCAATCTTCACTCTATCAATCAAGTTAATCTCTAAAGTATTAAAATCATCAAAAATTAATTAAATTAATCAAATTAATCTATAGAATGGAATAATTTAATTGACATTGAATAATTAATCTGATCAATTTTTCACAACTTTAAAAACAAATATAATATTTTTTATACTTTAAAGACAAACTTGATTAATATTGTTAACATTAAAGAATAATTTACTCCCGACCGTTTACCTAAAAAAAAAATCCTATTAATATAATAGCAACTGACATCAAGTATGTGGCTTAGTCACATGGTTTCTAATTACTAAAATACAGTTCAAATTATAATTTATACCAAGATAAACGTGTTGGGTTAGGCTCCCTTCCTATGTGGAGAAAGGCCCAATATTTGCAAACCCACTAATCTCACTTAATAGTGGAGAGGGGTCAGTAGTTAGGGCTAAGAGAGGAGGCAGAGAAAAGAGAGAAAATAAGGAGAAGAGAAGAAAAAGGTTTTTCCCTTTTTTGTCTGCACAACAATTTTTGATCGGCCGCCACTGCTTCGTTCACCGTTGGATCGGGCTGAAATTTTTACAACAGGTTCGGAACTTGTGATACTTCAATCTGGACGGTCGGATCGTCGAGTAGTTGTCTGAGCAGTGAGAAATTGGCCACGCACAGTAACAGCGAGGATGGGGTTTTCTAGTTTCTTTTATTCTCTATTTCATCATTCTTGCCTTGTTCTATTGGCTGATTATTGAGCACGATTTGTGCTGTGATTGAGACTCTCTTGTACCCTTATTTTGATCATAGTGGAGCTTGATTGACTGGCTTGTGCCCGTGGTTTTTACTTCTCACATTGAGAAGGTTTTCCACGTTAAAATTCCCGTGTCCCTTTTGTGTGTTATTGTTATTGCCATTATTTGTTATTGCTCCTCATAGATTCTTGCAAGGAGGGGAAATTATTATCCGCTGCATATAGCTCTGATTGAGTTGTCGAATTATTGTGTTGAATTTTCCATCAGAGTGGTATCAGAGCCAGGTTGGGGTTATTTGACTTGCTTGAATGATGGAGGCAAATACAAATAAGATGGTCTGTTTGAATGACATTAACTATCACTTGTGGAAGGGAAAAATGAAGGATTTATTATTTGTGAAGAAATTGCATCTTCCTGTGTTTGCTACTGAGCAGCCGAAAGACAAGACTGATGAGGAATGGAAGTTTGAGCATCAGCAGGTTTGTGGTTTTATTCGTCAGTATGTTGAAGACAATGTTTATAATCACATTGCTAATGAGGAAAATGCAAAATNGTTTGTTCCTTGGGTTGAAACTGATTTCAGAACAGGTGATGCTCCATGGTGGGCTTAGACTTCTCTTAAAGCCATTCCTTCCTCCCACTGTTATTGTATACATATTTGATCTAAGATTCAAACTATCTGTTTTGTATTGATGAATGAACATATTTTGTAATCAAATTCATATATTTTGTGAATTGAAGCTAGTATATAACATGAAAAGGAGCCTAAACCGGTCACTTTTATTGCCTGTAATTTTTTTACCTTTTGCATATCCTGACCTCTTTCTGTCTCTTTGTTGGCTTGGGCTTCTGCCTTTTGGTTTGGTTTCCCCTAATGCAAAACAAACTATGAAACACCCTAGCTAACTGTTTACCCGTACGTAGTAAACAATGCTCACTAGGTTGTTTTCTACTTGGTCAGAATACCTTAATCCATAGGTATCTTTCGAAAATAGTTGATTAAGAAAATAGGGACCGATTTTTAAACTTTGCATTGGCATTGAATAATTGCTAAAATAGAGCCATGCGTTGGAAAGAACAAATATAACAAGGCGTATAATAGTATAGTAATAAAGCATCCAATATACATTCACGTAGTCCATCATACAAAGTCACATAGTTGTATATACAATAAGTAAGATACACCTAACATGTACATAAACTAAAATACCATTTACAGAATCCAAAATACATAATATCAAAATATAAGAGCTACTGAAATACTACTCAGTATGCCCTTGGCAAAATCCTGACATCGTGCTCTCTAAGTCCATCTCCTATCATGGCCGTTTATGGCTCTGCTGGCGGCTCGTCAGCATCCATCAAAGTAGGAATCATCATCAGTACCTGAAGTCATAAAGCAGTGAGAATGAGAACGGTAGGTTCTCAGTGGATATAACTTTAGTTCCTGAGTCTCATCTCATATTAGGTCAGACTTCAGGCCGCTCAGAAATTTCTAAGTGAACATGCATACTAAATATCCTACTGATTATTATTTGGCCTAAGTTCTGAACGACTTTATCTACATTACTAAGTGATAGGGGAATTATTCTTGCTTACTACGTTCTCGTGCTGATTAACATTTGGTGTACATACATAGCCGACTCGAGCGTTCTCTTGACGGTAATGACATACCAGCAGAATCATACATTACATATACTCATGCATAACAGAATAAACATATGCATAACAGAATAAACCTGCTTTTGGAATATATGTTATTCCCACCGTAATAATGCCCTCTTTTGACACTAGTATGACGAAATAACCTTGCACCCTCAGTGTAGGCCCTTTTTCGACCTTCCTGCGGTGGGCTTCCACCTGCTGTGTGCCCCCTCAGGACCCCTCGGCAGTGGGCGGATATTGTACCCTCACCTTAGCTTGCCCCCTTTCGACAATGCTAGGTGTGGTAACCGCACACCTCCAGGTATACCATATCGACACTACCTGTGGCGGGCTTCCATCTTCAGTATGCCTCTCGGACCTACTGAAATGGGCTCGTTATTTGGCTCTCGTGATCACGGCCTCAGAATTTTCAGCATTTGGCATTTAGCCTTTTCAGCATTGTTCAGCAGTATTTCAACATTTCTGGCTTTTCTGTACCTGTAGCATGTCATGATTTGTTTCCTATGGTTCATTTCAGAATCTTTACTTATCTCATAGTTATTTCTAATCCTTTAAACTTGGGTCATCATGAATGCATGGAATGCTACATGTTATATCATATCCTACTTGTAATTCACATACTTCACATATCTACATACTGCATAGATTGCACATGTTTCAGCCATCAAGCATAGCTATAGCATTAAGTATCAGATTATGTGCCTCAAGAGGGATTCCGTAAGACATTCTGGTCTCAGGCCGCTCAGCGGAAACTACTGTCCGCCCAGCGGTTTGAGCCCTCGCGCTCAGCGCTTAAAACATGTCCGCTCAGCAGTAGGAATCTTATCGCTCAGCGGTAAGAGTTCCATCGCTCAGCGGTCTGACAACTTTTTAAAATATCTCCACCGACTTTATCCTTTAAGAAAAATATCTTCGCATCCTTATCCTTTTCCACGGTGGACTGCAGACCGCTCAGCGGTAACCGCCTTCCGCTCACCGCTCTGGAGTTCACATTTGAAAATTCTTGATGCATTCCGCTTAGCGGTCACTGGGCGAAACTGAAAACCGAATGCATCATTTTCTCCCATTTCTTCCCCCTTGCTTCCATGGAACCTGCTTGAGTTTTTACACATATTTCACACACAATAATCCTATCTAATCCAGGTCACAAGACCCTTCAGAATCATCTTCCTAAGCCTTAGCATCATTTCTAACATATATAATCACATTATCAAAGAATCATCACACATACACATAATCACATAAACACACATCCACCATCAAGAGGTGAGGAACTAGAGTTACCCACTTCCTAAAGAGCATCTTGATGCTGGAGGAAGGATGAAATTAAGCCTTGCTTGCTTGCTTGAGTCTTCTTGCCAAGAAGTGGAAACCCTTAAATAATTATGGAACTTAGGTTAGGGAAGCTTGGTGTTCTTTCCTCCAAGTGAAAAGAAACTCACAACCTTGCTACTTGCTTGTCTTTTTTATGAGTTTAAGAGTGAATTAAGATGATGAAAGGCAAAGGGTGATGATGGTGGAAGAGCTTTGGATGGCTTTGGAGCTTTGGTTAGCAAACTTAGGAAGAAGAAAGTGTGTGTGTGTGTTTTTCGTGGGTAAGGGGGCTGCCGTGGGGGAATTTGTTCCCTGACCATACATATTTCCTATTTTCTATGTGTGTTGCTGGTCGTGTTAGCTCATTAGCTATTTATGTCCGTAAGTCCTAAAAATATTTCGGACATACCGTTGTGACCTATTAATTTCTCTTATTAATATTTAAATCTTTGTTGAGATATTCTCGCATTTATTTTCATATTAGTGTATTTTACAAACTCCTTTGAGTCATAATTAAATTCTAATTAATACCTAATATCGACCCGAACGTCACCGGACGCCACGAGATCGCAAAATTATCATTTTTAGCATTTTATTACAGGAATTAAAATTAATACCTGAATTCTTATTTTTATTTTCTTTTAACTTTTCATATTAATATATTCTTAATTATTGATTATGCGAAATTTTAGTAAAGGGAAAAACTCGGGCTGTTACAAACTACATCTGACGCCAAACTGAACATAGTGCTGCATACGCATGTAATCAAACTATATTTATATTCCAATTAAATATAACGAGCATGAGAACCTCGAGAATTACACCTGAAAAATTAACTATTAAGGTAGGAGAGCTCGAGTTGGTTACATTTGCCCCTCCATTCAAAAGGGGGTGTTTTGACAACTGCACGCCATTTGTAACAAAACATGAGATTTTTGAGAAAATCACACTCTAAAAGTTAGTTATTAAGGTAGAAAAACTCAAGTCTTTACAAGGCTTTTCTATTAAGGTAGCTTCTTTAATGTGAGACTTATTACATTAAAATTTTGATACTTGTGATTTATATCAAAATTTAATAATTAAATCATTAATATATTGATTAAATTATTAAATAATAGTGAGTGATGTCATTTCATTAGCGACAAACAAAATATTTACTATCCTTAGTTTCTTATCCGGTGTCCTATCCTTTTTAATATATACATTTATAAGACGTGTTGAAGTTATGAGAATAGCCACGTGAATCCAGCCAAGGATTAGTGATTTTCACAACAGAAAAAAAAAAATTATATAAAATAGTTGGTAATAATTTTCTATTTAGCGCGTCACTGTCATTGTAATTATTAAATTGAAGTCCATAATTTTTAATGTGCACACGCTAACCTCAATTTATGCCCACGTGCTTTAAATAAAACATTAAACCAATCCCTAAAATTTGTAGCATTAATTAAATTGATCAAATTTATTTCTATAATTCACAAAATGTCAATCAAATTAGTCTCTAAAGTAGACATGCAAAATGACTAATTTAATTAACATTTTTTAACTATATGACGAATTTGATTAATTTGAATCTATGAAAACAAATTTGATTGATGCTACAAATTTTAGGAATTGATTTGATGGTTTATTCTACTATANATTGTGCTGATATGATGACTAAGACACTACCGAGAAGCAAGTTTGAAACTTGTTGTGAGATCATCGGTTTGTCGATCACCTCCACATAGTTGTGAGGGGGAGATTTGTTGGGTTGGGCTCCCTTCCTATGTGGAGAAAGGCCCAATATTTGCAAACCCACTAATCTCACTTAATAGTGGAGAGGGGTCAGTAGTTAGGGTTAAGAGAGTAGGCAGAGAAAAGAGAGAAAATAAGGAGAAGAGAAGAAAAAGGTTTTTCCCGTTTTTTGTCTGCACAGCAATTTTCGATCGGCCACCACTGCTTCGTTCACCGTTGGATCGGGCTGAAATTTTTACAGCAGGTTCGGAACTTGTGATACTTCAATCTGGACGGTCGGATCGTCGAGTAGTTGTCTAAGCAATGAGAAATTGGCCACGCACAGTAATAGCGAGGTTGGGGTTTTCTGGTTTCTTTTATTCTCTATTTCATCATTATTGCCTTGTTCTATTGGCTGATTATTGAGCACGATTTGTGCTGTGATTGAGACTCTCTTGTACCTTTATTTTGATCATAGTGGAGCTTGATTGACTGGCTTGTGCCCGTGGTTTTTACTTCTCACATTGAGAAGGTTTTCCACGTTAAAATTCTCGTGTCCCTTTTGTGTGTTATTGTTATTGCCATTATTTGTTATTGCTCCTCATAGATTCTTGCAAGGAGGGAAAATTATTATCCGCTGCATATAGCTCTGATTGAGTTGTCGAATTATTGTGTTGAATTTCCCATCAAAACGGATATGTAATATTGCAAATTAATTAAAGCCAACCTCATGGGGGAGTGATCTGGTGCAAAAATAAAATAATATATATATATATATATATATATATATATATGGACCAGTAATTCGCTGCAGTAAGCAGAACTTAAAAACAAAATATTACAAGTTGAAATGGTGGCTTTAGTTTCCACATTTACTATAGTTTATGTTCCAAAAGAAAAAAAGGAGGATGAGAGCTTCTTGAAACATAGCAAAGGCTGCTTCCTCGTAGTTATTGGAGTTAATGCCACAAAAAGTAAAAGTAAGCACGCCAACTTGTACTTATAAAGTCGTTTTAATTAGAAGTGTAGAAGAAAGGTATAGCAGCATGTATTTGACTGTAGTCATGAACATTTCTTTACTACTATATAGTTGAAACTTTTCTATAGATCGTGAATTTTCAAATAATTCAAGATAAAGGCTCTGCATAAATAAAGTATTAATTAAAATAAAGTATAGAAAAAGGTTCTGCACGAATAACACAGTGAATAAATTGAAGGCTAAGGAACTTGGAAGATAGGGTTTAATTTTTACAAATATATTGATATTGATTACATACTCAAAATATTTTATATCCCAGTACAAATGATTAGGTGATAGAGATCACCTTAACGTAATGGGTTGAGAAAATATGTATATACGTGCCATCGACAATTCTTAATTTAATTCTTATTCTTAAAAATTGGAGCTTTATTCTAATCAAGATTCCAGCACTTTTACACTTCTCTTAAATAATGAACATAAACAAAGAGCTTTGTTTTATAATTTATTCTGTTAGTTCTCTATCACCGTACATTTGTCTTTGTATGCTACATTGTCTTCCATAAAATACAAAACACTGTTAGGTCCACTCTCAAGATTGAGTATAAAATTGTACTGTGAATAAAATTAGATTAAATAAATAAATAATATATATTCGAGAAGATTCCTAAATCAACATCTTAAGAATAAGATAATATCCTGGCTGTGTTTATAATTTCTTACTGAGCCATTAATTTAAAATTTCTCGAATTTTGATCTCCCTCACCACTTAACTTTTGGTCACAAAGCTAAGATATCATGGTTTCATGGGTACTTACGCAACTTACTTTCTTTAAATAAATCTTAAAAAGGCTCTAAGATGTCTCTAGTGCCATTAAAGATTATTTGTCAACTCCACTTTAGGATAGGCATTATTGGACAAGTGCTGCACCATGCCATCTGAAATGACAAATCTGCCACTGAAGAGTTTGCTCAGATGTGCATAGATGCAAACCAAGAAATTAACAAGTGTCTTGCTTCTTCTCATCTCAACCTTGAGATTCCCCCAAAATCACGTCTCACAAATAATTGAAGCAGGAACCAACGCAATAAACAAAAATCAAAATTAATGTACTGTATATATACATTTTTCCATAAGTACTGTGAAACAGTTTAATTAATGGTGTTAAATGGTGGAGTTAAAAGGCCTGCTAAAGAGGTAGCTAATCAAGAAGCCACATTGCGGCCATCTAGAATGAATACATTTTGGACAAAACCAATTTGTTAAAGTGATATCTGACCTACTGTTAGATAACAGAAAAGTCTTTAATATGAAATGTTTATTTTAGACGGGACTGAAATGATAAGAGAGCAATCTAGTTATTTTATTTTTATTAGTTTATTTTTAATTGTTAGTATTTATTGTTATTTGTTAGGATAAGAGATATCTAGTTATTTTAGGAGTCTGTTATTATTTTAAGAGTCTATTTAGGAGTTAAATTAGGGGTCTATCTTTTAATTTAAATGGGACAATTATTATAAATAGGAGTATTCTCCTTAGGTTAGAGTGTGGATTAATTAGAAATGTAAAAGAGAACTAGCCCTTTGAAGAGGACCCAGCCTCTTGGTTTTTATTCAATAATATCCAGTTTTATTTATCATTTTCCTGTTATTTGTTCTTGACTGTTGGGTCCCAAAAATGACCTAACAAATTGACCTGACCTGCCTTCTTCCAGCCGCCACCGCTCACGGCGTTGCCGCCGACTCTCGCCCTGCCCACCGCGTCGCCGCTGACTCTCGCGCTGCCCACCGCCGTGCAGTCCAGTTCGCAATTATTCCTTCTCTGGTTGTGTTCGCAACTTTTCTTTCTCCGGTTGCATCCAGTTCGCGTTTCTCCCACTGCGTTGCCGACGACTCGCATGCCGCTCACTGCGCTGCCGCCCACCGTCGTGTTGTCCAGTCTGTAATTTTTCCTTCTCTGGTGGATATCTAGTTTGCGTTTTTCATCTTTCGCACCTGTTTTCTTCTCTGTTTTCCTTCTAATGGACGCTTGGAAAGACTCAATTGAAGCCGAGATGACAGACCTCAAGGGAGAGATGACAGATGTCAAACGTTTGATCACCGAAATCTTGCAATAGATGAAGGGGCTCAAACGTCCCACTTCCGACAGCTCTATTCACCTTTCTGAAACTGAGGGACTTTTGGAGCAGCGTCCGTGAACCAAGAAAGTGGAGCTCCCGATGTTTGACAGGGTGGATACTATTTCTTGGGTCACTCGTGCTCAAATTTTTTTTGAGGTACACCGTGTTCAGGAGAGCGAGAAGATACAATTGACTTTCATTAGCATGGACGGAGAATCCGTCAATTGATTTCGTTTTATTCGCAGTCGCACTCCATCTCTTTCGTGGAATTCATTGATTCCATTGTTGATTCAGCGCTTTGGTGAAGGTTGCAAAGACAACGTTTTCGAGCGTCTGAAAACACTTGCGCAGGTGGGTACTGTGGAAGCATATCTTCAGGATTTTGAGGACTTGGCTGCTCAGGTCTAGAATCCTTCTGAGGAATAGATGTTGGGTTATTTTATGGGAGGCCTGAAACCAGAAATTCGCTGCAAGGTCCATGCGTTTCGCCCTACAGAGGTTCTGTTGAGTCGAAAGGGTCTTTTCCTCCGCATTTTTCACCCATGGGCGGGATTGTGGCTCACCTTCTAGCAGAGTCAGCGCCCACCTCAAATGCTACCACCTTCTTAGATCAGCTTACACCACGACATTTTTCATCTACAGGATCAAACACCCATCCTTCTATGCAGAGTATCTGAAACACCGAGCTGAGGGAAAATGTTTCTACTGTGGTTTAGCTTTCGGAGCTGAGCATAAATGTCCTGAAGTTAGTTTACGACTCACCATCTTGGTCGAGGATGAAGAAGACGACATCGTCGACGAGGCGGTTCACTCTACAAGGGTTGAGGATGCTCCCGAGGAGCAATTGTATTATCAGCATATGGAGTTATCCCAGTTGGTCTCAACTACGATCGCTCCTTCAAAATCCATGAAGGTTTGGGGCCAAATTGCAGGAGTCTGGGTATCCATTCTGATTTAGAGTGGAGCTACTCATAATTTCGTGGATAGGGAATTGGTGTCACATGCTGGTTGGCAGATTCATCCTACCCGGTGTTTTGGGGTCCAACTAGGAAACGGCTGCAGGAATCACAGGGTTGCTATTGAAATTTGACTTTGGAGATGCAAGGTTATGCGTATACCGACGAATTTTTCCTAATCGATCTTGGAGGGATGGACGTCGTTCTCCGCATGAATTCGTTGGCTTCTTTGGGAGAGGTGCGACATAATTGGAAGACCCTCACTATGTTTTTTAACAGTCAGGGGAAGGTCTCTCGCATTCAGGGGGAGTCTCGTAAGCAGCAGGAACATTCACCAGCACAGATTTTTGGCCGGACTTCTTCAGTCGAGGCTGTAGTATGATGTTATTTTATTCTTGTTTACTCCATGATCACGAGGGGATACATACAAGTGCGACACAACAGTTGAACCGTAGCCAGTCCTTCCAATTGCAACAAGTTCTAGCAAATTACAAGGGAGTTTTTGCTAAACCCACAGGCCTTCCTCCATGCAGACAGGTCAATCACAAGATCTCCTTACAGGAGGGCACATGTCCTATTAATGTCCGTCCTTATCGTTGTCCGCACTTGCAGAAAAATGATATTGAAAAGCAAATTAATGAGATGCTGCAAGAAGGCATCATACAAAATAGCAATAGCCCTTTTGCCAATCCAGTTATCCTTGTGAAGAAGAAGGATGGTAGCTAGAGACTTTGCATTGATTATAGAGCCTTAAACAAAGCAACGATTCCTGACAAGTTTCCCATTCCCGTCATTGAGGAGTTGCTCAATGAATTGTTTGGTGCCATTTATTTATCTAAAATCAATTTGAAATCGAGTTATCATCAGATTCGCATGAACATAAATGACATTCCAAAAATGGCTTTTCGTACTCACCAAGGCCATTATGAGTCTCTAGTAATGTCGTTCAGCCTTACTAATGCGCCCGCTACTTTTCAGCGTGCTATGATTCTGTCCTCCAGCCTTTCTTGTGGAAGTTCGTGTTGGTTTTCTTTGATGATATCCTCGTTTATAGTCCAGATTAGGAAAGCCACCTGCAACATGTAAAAGTGGTATTGCATACTCTCCACCAGCATTGTTTCTTTGCTAATGCGAAGAAATGCAATTTCAACAGGACTACTATTGATTACCTCGAACATCTGATTTCTCGGGAATGGGTTTCCATGGATCCAGAAAAGGTAACCTCCATCCTTCATTGGTGAAACACCCTAGCTAGCTAGTCCACGCTTAAGTCGCAAACCTGCCGACTAGGTTGTTATCTCTTTTGGTTAGGATAATACTTAGACCGGCTTATGAGTTTAAAAATACAGTTACCCAGAAATATGGACCAAATTTGAATTTTTCTTTATACGTATCATAGTATAAAATATGAGTCTGGTTCTCTACAGAACATATATTGTGAGTGGCAACGTAGCATACTTAACTAATATGAATTAGGCATACCCAACATTCATAGCAACCAAAGGTCCATGCCATATATTCACAAGTAGTTACACATGTAATATCATAGATGTTACGTACAATCACATATTAGTACAAACATATAGCCTACTAACTAAGGACTAGTGCGATATCTCTATCGTAGCTCTGATTTCCCTATTCCTCTGTCCATCTTCTTCAGTGCTGCTCGTCCTTGTGTTGCTTGCACTACTCTGACGTCCTCTGCATCCTCGTTGTGCGCTCCTAGAACCATCAAGGAGCGGGTATGAGAACACAAGGTTCTCAGTGGGAAACCTTAATTGTCGTACTCTTTTCATACTCAATTATGATACTACCGCTCAGGGGTCTCTAGGTGTTACAGGTATATTATAGTCCTACTAGTTATTAATATCCATACTAAACCTGAGCAACTTTATCTACGTTACTAGGTGACTGGGGAACCTATGCTTTCATTATCTATGTCATCTGTTCTCCAGTCTAACTTCTAGATCACATATTGTCACATAATTCACATAGCTACACTACTGTCTTAAAAACCTCATTTTCTGAAAAACCATAAGCTTCAGCTCGCCTCTACTTATAATTGTGCCCATTTTAATTATAAGCTTCAGCTCACCTCCACTTACTCATGCTCTATAAGTCTTGACTTACAAGCATCATCTAAAAATCCTCATTTTCTGAAAACTGGTATAAGCTTCAGCTGGCATCCACTTATACGTATGCTCTATAAGGCTGGCCTTATAAGCATATTCGTCCTCGTCCCTTATAGCGGTGGCCACACGGCTATAACCACGCTTACAGCCCGTATCGTGGTGACCAGGTAGCGCCTCATCTAAAGGGTCTTGACTTTGAATAATCGCCAACCACGACCTAGGTTACCACCCTTGGATGGCTTTGGGGTCAGACCTTGAACTCGACTGGGTTTAAGACCTTCCCCAAAAATCGAGTCTAGGCTCTTTTAGAATGGGTTTTCTCATCATCATCATCATCATGTGCACACTTCGAGCTTTGATGCAACAGTTTATATATATAAAAAACAATTACAACTCAATGTCTCATGTCATCATCTTCATCATATATCACATCATATAACATATAACCTTACATAACTCATAACATCAATCATATAACATTGCTAACTCTCCATAACCCATAACACCAATCATATAAGAAATATAATCTCATACTCAAACATTTCTTAAACATACAAACATAAATCTAGCGACTAGCTCGTCTGGTTTTTGTCAGAAATTAGCGATCATAAATCGGAGAGGTCCAAGACCTTACTCCAAGGTTTTTAATAGTCTTAAGATCATTTCTCATGTCTAAAAACCCAAATTCAGACCTCAGCATTACGAAATTTCAATTTTACCCCTTTTCACAAAATTACCGTTTCACCCCCATAAACATCCTGTTTTCTTTAGAATTTTTGTTCTCAAAAATCCGATGGACTTAAGACTTACCGTTAAGGTTTTTGATAGTTCTAAACCCATTTTTCATGAATACCAACCCAGTTTTTCGGCCCAAAACACGAAATTCCAGTTTTGCCCTCATGTCCCAAAAACTCTGTTTTCTGCCTGTTTGCTGAGAAATTCATCGGGGACTCCAAAAATCATAAAACTTGACATCCCCACTCAATTTTTCGTGTAGAATCCAAAAATAACATTAGTTTTTCATGATAAAAATCTTAGCATACAGGTCCCTTTAAAATCGTGTCGTATGCCTATTTCTGTCTTAGGCGTTCCAAAATTCTGACAGAACCACAGACAACACCAACGGATCCAGACAATCATCAACCACATATATAAAATCCAAAGTCACATAAAAGTTATCCTAACATCATATCTCATCTAGCAAAACTGCATACTTTCATACTCATATTCTCATAAACACAAACCAATCTTATTTCTAACAATTATTCCAACAATATCCAGATCTGCAGAAACTTCCAGATACAAGTATAATCAATTGTCATATTCAAGAACATCACTTAGCAATTAAAACCTAAAATATTCTAGCACTATCATAGCACAATCATCATCATACATCCTAAATCACATAGACAGTGATTATGTCGGTTTACCCACATTTTCGCGTGCGACGACGGTTTCTGCTACTTCCTTGGCCTTGTCTCCAATGATGATGCTTCCTAGTTCTTCTTGGGCTGAATTTCTACAAGCTTTCTCTAGGGATTATGAGGGCTTTTGTGGGTTAAGGTTAGGGAATTATGGAAGAGCTTTGTCTAGGTTTAGTGTAGGAGGTCTCTAGGTCTCCGATTTAACTGAATAACAGTTGCTTGTGTGATTGGACAGAGTTTTGGCAAGATTTTTCATTTGTCCTCCATATTTTCAGATTTAGGGGGGGTATTTATAGGCCATGGGACGAAATCAACTTTCCCATTTTGCCCTTGGGGCAAAATTATCAAAATACCCTTATTTTGTCTTTTTCCTAAATGTCATTTTCATGACTCATCCACCTTTGAATGTTGACTTGGCCAAGTGGGCTGCTCCATGGCCATGTATTTTGGTGTCTCTTGGCCGGTTTTGTGGCTGAAAATTAGCGGGCTCTTTTGGCGTTTTTGGTCCCGGTACTCCGCGTACGGCTGTTCTAAAAATATTCCGATCATGTCCTAGTGACCTCCTAATTTTTCCTAAGTAATATTCTAGGGTCATTTAGGTATTTATGAATGCTCGTCTGTAGCCGTACCCTTTTACGGAAACTTTAGATGCGCGGTTGTGTGCAAACGATAAAAAAGGTTTGTTCCAGTGTCTGCAGAATTTTTCGAAACTGAGCAGAATTTCTTCTACAGACATTTCAATCTAAGAGTTTATATTTTTAATAGTTTAACCTACAACGAGAATTGCTAAACAATTGTCGAGCGAGATTGTCGTTAAGGAGGAAACAAGATTCTACAGGATGAATTACCAAGGAGGGTTATAGGATGTTGCTTTGTTAATTGTCCTTTTGTGCATGTGGACACCCTGTGATTCCTTCGAGGGATAGCCGAATTGCTCCTTCCCTTTGGGACCAAATGCTGATCATGTTTGATCATTTTGGGTTGTTAGTTGTTCCGAGGTTCCGCGTACGGGTATCCAAAGACGCTAACTTGAGTTGATCCACCAATGTTTCTCGTATAGGATTTGAGTTAATCTAAGGTATTTGTGAACTTCCCCCCTTGACCATATATTTTATAGATACCTTAGACCCGCTAATGCACTTGGAGGACAAAAAGGATCCGTCTTAGTGTCTGCAGAATTTTAAGAAAACGGACAGAATTATTTCTACAGACACTTTTAATCCCAACGCGCGTGAGGGCTTGTTCCCCTCTTTAATTTATGAAATCTTTGCTAAGGGAAAAAGCGGGATGTTACAATTGGCATGTCCCGCAAACCCTTAAGGCCTTAGGGGATTTCTGGGTCTCACTGGTTATTATCGCAAATTTGTGAAGGATTATGGGAAGATTACGAAGCCACTCACAGATTTGTTAAAGAAGTGGGCTTTCTTGTGGGGTGAGGCAGCAACACTAGCTTTTAATACACTCAAGGAGGCTCTTATTACAACACCGATCTTGGCTTTACTAACTTCACAGAACCTTTTGCCATTGAGTGTGATGCTTGCGGTACTGGATTAGGGGTGATGTTGATGCAAGGGAAATGACTTGTCGCCTACTTCAGTAAAGGCTTAGCAGCTTCGGTGTTGAGTAAATCAGTTTATGAAAAGGAACTGATGTCTTTGGTCCTCGCTATTCAACATTGGAGGCTCTATTTTTTGGGACGGTATTTTACTGTCTTTACTGACCAAAAGAGTTTGAAATACTTATTGGAGCAGCGGATTACCACTCAGAATCAGCAAAACTGGTTGGCCAAGCTGTTGGACTATGAATTTGACATTATTTACAATGTGGGGGCTACAAACAAAGTCGCTAATGCGTTATCCAGAATGCATGAGGACAAGGAATTACGGGTTCTGACTCGGCCCCTTTGGCATGATTTTACTCAAATTGATGAGGAGGTTCAATCTGATCCATTATTGTTATGTATCAGTAAGGAGGTGCAAAAAGATCCTGATTCTCTTACACCTTAGAGAATTGACGGTTATATTATCGAGGGAAGCTGGTCTTGTCGCCGACTTCATTATGGATTCCCAAGCTCTTACAAGAGTTTCATACTACCTCGTCTGGGGGTCACTCGAGCATTTTCAAAATTTACAGGAGACTAGCTCAGTCACTTTTTTGGAAGGGTATGAAGAAGTCAGTTATAGAATTTGTAACATCCTGCTTTTTTTCCTTAGTAAAGATTTCATGAATTCAATGGGGGAAACAAGCTCTCACACAAGCTTTGGGGTTGAAAGTGTCTGTAGAAAATTTTTTGCTCAGTTTCGTAAAATTCTGCAGACACTAGAACAAATCATTTTTGTCATCCAAGTGCAATGGTGTATCTACAGTATCTGTAAAATGTATGGTTACGGAAGAAAGTTCACCAATACCTTAGATTAACTTAAATTCTCCCGTAGAAAAATTAGTAGAATACAAGGACGTGATCAGAATATTTTTCGAATAACCATATGCAAAGTACCGGAATGGCTAATGACCAAACACGATCAAAATTGATTAGCGTTTCGCCTTGAAAATTTTGGGCCAATAATTCGGCCAAGAAGGAAATACACGGCCAAATTAAGGCCAAATAGCAAGTCAAACAGTTCAACACTAATCATGAGCTAAGATGACTCATGTGATGACTAATTAAGGTGACTAGGCTTGTTAGGTCATGGATGACATCATAATGTCATTTATTTTTGAATTAAATTGTTATGGCTTTTTGAAGAAGCCATTCAGCCCCCAAGGCCTATATATACCCAAGAATTTTTCTAAAGGGAAAACATGAAAAACTTAGGGAAACTCTGTCAGTTTATATACTCTGCTGTTAATCTGCCAAAATACAGATATAGATACTTACTAGGCAATCCTAACCATCTTTCTCCATAGTTTCACCTTTAGAAATTATTCCTCACTTTCCCAAGAAAGAATATTCATCTCTAACCTTCAAGGAGCACAGGTTACAATACTTCTAGAGTTTCTGCCGACTAGCGAAAGATTTAGTCTCCAAGTGAGTAAACTGACTTATCCACTATCTATATGATTTTATGTTAGATGACATATGATGTTAGGATGATGTATGTGACCATGATTATATATTTGTTGTTGATATTTTTCTAGAACTGCTAGTGCTATCTGTGACTCTGTGAAATTTTAGGAAAGCCTAAGCGGGAAAGAGGACTATATCACGTTTTTAAGAGGAACTGTATGCTGGGAATTTTATCATGAAAAACTAATGTTATATTTGAATTATACACGAAAAATTGAGCGAGGATGTCAAGCTTTATGATTTTTGGAGTTCCTGATGAATTTCTCAACAAACAGACAGAAAATGGTGTTTATGAGCAACAAGGGCAAAACGGGAATTTTGAGTTTTGGGACTGAAAAACTGGGTTGATTTCAGAAAATATGGGTTTAGAACTATCAAAAACCTTAAGGGCAAGTCTTGAGTTCATCGGGTTTTTGAGAACTAAAATTCCAAAGAAAATAGGGCTTTTATGGGGACAAAATAGCAGTTTTGGGAAAAGGGAAAAAGAGTAATTTCGTGAAGTTGGGGTTGAAATATGAATTTCCTAGTATGAAAAATAATCTTAGGGCTATCAAAAACCTTGGGATAAGGTCTGAAACCTCTCCTGCTTCTGATCACTAATTTCTGACAGAAAGCTTATGTATGCTTTATGATTTTGGAATAATTACTGGATATCCGTTTGTTTATGTTTAAGAAAGGTTTGAGCATGAAATTATGTTCCTTATATGCGTTGAATTTGATGATGAAAGTTAGAGGAAATATTCTTGAGATTGGACATGAAATATTGAGCTATGTTTGTTCTATGTGAATTGTTGCCTGGAAATATTGAATTGTACAAATGCAAAGAAAGGAAAAGAACCCTAGGACGTGACGTCACTAAGTCCCTACATAATGATGATGATAAGTACACTTCTGGTAGAGTCGATAGGGCATGCCAGTAGTGGAAAGCTAATGATGATAATAAGTACACTTCTGGTAGCGTCGATAGGGCATGCCAGTCGTGGAAAGTTCCTCTGGTAGCTTCGATAGGGCATGCCAGTAGGACGAATGAATCTTTCCTAGTCGCGTCGAAAGGCAGGCTGAGGAAAGCAAGTCTATCCCTTGGACTATCACGTTCGAAGCAGAAGAATGGCGATAAATCCTCTTGCCATTCGAAGCAGAAGAATGGTTACTCCTATTGTTGAGCGATGACTATTTCGTGGGGGAAGCAAAACCACTCAGGTTAAGCACTACCTGGTCCTCAACGATACTGTGTTAGAAAGTAGCTTGCAGTCGTATGGCCACCACTGCAAGGGGGCTGGACTTGAGTATATGAAAGCTATGTGATATGTGATATGCAAGTGGATGCGAGCAGAAGCTTATAATTAAAATGGGCACGGTTATAAATGGATGTAAGATGAAACTTATAAGGAAAAAATGGTTTTCAAAAAAGAAGGTTTTGAGACAACAAAAGAAAATAGTTTTCAGAAAATGAAGGTTTTGAGACAGTATTTGTAGCTATGTGAATTATGTGACAGTATGCGACCTAAGGGTTAGAATAGAGAACAGAGAACATAGATAATGAAAGAACAGGTTCCCCCAGTCATGTAGTAAAATAGATAAAGCTGCTCAGACCTAGTATGGATTAATAACTAGTAGGAATGTATAATTGTGACACTTAGAGACCCTTGAGCGGCCTGGATCATAAATGAAAATAACAAGTTCCCCGGATCCCAAGGTTTTCCACTGAGAGCGCAATGTTCTCACCCCACTCATTCATGGCTTCAGGGCTTGACATGGAGCAAGGAGAAGAGCAACACGAGGAGGAGCAATACTGATGAAGGCGAACAGAGGAATAGACGTTTAATTAGTAGACTATATGTTGTTGTACTACTCTGTTAAGTATGTGTACGTAGCAACTACAATACTATCTGTGTAACTGCTTGTAAATATATGGAATGGACCACCTGTTGCTATGAATGTTGAATATGCCTAATTAATATTAGATGTTTAATATGCCTAATTAATATTAGTTAAGTATGCTATGTTACCGCTCGCAATATATATTCTGACATGAACATGGCTCATATTTTACACTACGATACGTATAAAGAAAAGTTGAAATTGGTCCATATTTTTGGGTAACTATATTTTTAAACTCAAAAGTGGGACTAAGTACGATCCCAACCAAACTAGATAACAAATTAGTAAGAGTTTGCACCTTAAGCGTAGACTAGCTAGCTAGGGTGTTTCAGAATCTGTGGCTGCTTATCGCACTTGTCAGCAGAACAAATATCAAGCAGCTTCTCCTATGGGTTTGCTTCAGCCATTACCGATTCCTAATGCTATTTGGGAAGAAATCAGTATGGACTTCATTGTTGGGCTTTCAAAATCCAAAGGGTATGACGCACTATTAGTCGTGATTGATAGACTCAGCAAATATGCCCACTTCATTCTAATTAAGCACCCCTATTCTGCCCGCTCTATTGCAGAAGTTTTTACACGGGAAGTGGCTCGGTTGCATGGCATTCCTATTTCTATCGTCAATGATCGAGATCCAACCTTTTTAAGCAAATTCTGACAAGAGCTTTTCACCTTACAGGGCACACGGTTAAAGATTAGTATGGCTAATCACCCAGAGACCGATGGTCAAACGGAGGTTCTGAATCGCACGGTGGAAACGTACCTGCGGTATTTTAGTTCTGAGCAACCCAAAACATGGGTTGATTTCATTCCTTGGGTGGAATATTGGTATAACACCAGTTTCCATTTTGCTGCCCAAAGTACTCCGTTTGAGTTGGTCTATGGTCGGCCTCCTCCCACTATCACTAGGTTCATTCTTGGGGAGACTTTGGTAGAACCAGTGGCACAAGATTTGTTGACTAAGGATGAGGCATTGAAGCAATTGAAACATCACTTAGAGAGGGCACAAAACCATATGGTCCGTTATGCTAATGCTCATCGTCGTCCTCATAACATTCAGGTGGGAGATTGGGTTTATCTGAAAATTCGACCGCATCGCCAAGTTTCTATGCCTTCACGGTTGCATCCTAAATTAGTTGCCAAATTTTATGGTCCTTATTTGGTATCTCGCCAAATTAGGTCTGTAGCTTTCCAGCTTCAGCTCCCTCCTGAAGCTCGTATGCATCCAGTGCAGGCTGAGTTACCCCCAAATTTGGAACATGATGCTAAATTATAAGTTCCCACTCAGGATTTGAAGTTGCGGGAAGTGCAAGGACCCGATGGCGTGAAGCGACAGATTCTGATTCAGTGGCATGACAAATCTGCGGAAGAGGCAACCTGGGAGGATTTAGTTGTGATTTAGGAGCAATTTCCCGAATTCAACCTTGAGGACAAGGTTCAGGCTTTGGAGGGGAGTATTGTTAAGATAAAAGAGAAGCCTTTAATATAGCAAGCTTATTCTAGACGGGACTGAAAGGATAAGGGAGCAGCTTAGTTAGTTTATCTTTATTAGTTTATTTCTAATTGTTAGTATTTATCGTTATTTGTTAGGATAGGGGATATCTAATTATTTTAGGAGTTTGTTATTATTTTGAGAGTTTATTTAGAAGTTAAATTAGGGGTCTATCTTTTAATTTAAATGGGAGAATTATTATAAATAGGAGTATTCTCCTTAAGTTAGGGTGTGAATTAGTTATTGAGTTGTAAAAAGGAACCAACCCTTTCAAGAGGACCCAGCCTCTTGATTTTTATTGAACAATATCCAATTTTATTTATTCATTTCCTATTATTTGTTCTTGATTGTTGGGTCCCAAAAACGACCCAAGATATACATACATACATACACATATATACACATACATACATACATACATACATACATACATACATATATATATATATATATATATATATATATATGATTCATGAATCTGTGTATGATTATAATTTTTTTTTAAGTGTAGCCTTGGATTGACTATCATGTGACTCAGTGGCGACAAATTAAACAAGAGCAGCAGCCCAACATTGATGACAAGAAAGAATGAACATTCAGTTTCAACTTTCAACTGTCCACAATAGTCAATAGTCAATAGTGGTCCTTAAAATTCCATTTATTCTGCATGTCAAAGTAAAAGTTTTTCATAAGACATTTTTTTATTATTGGGGATATTTTATGAGATTAAAGAGGAATCAGATCTCTCAGTCGTTCTTTTATCAGTGCCAAAATATATAAAGTTGCGGTGTTAATTAGAAGAGAGTGGCTACCCCTCGATTGGCATATATTTGTCTGCATATAATTAACAAGAATTCAATTGGATTGATTACAAATTTGGAAAAAGTATCCAAACTTTTAAAAGGAATTGGCAGAGCTTATGGGCAATTTTAATTTGTATTGAGGAATAAATTCTTGCATATCTCAACCATTGTATTTTAAAATTTCAAGCAGAACTTTTTAAGCTTTAGTTCTTGTTCTCAAATGTTCTTTCTTCTTCGCAAGGCATATTAGAAATTAGGTCAGATTTCAACTAAACAGAATTGTAAGCATGGAGAAATGTTGTTGCTTAGAATTTTGTCCAAATTAAAACCAAGAGTTGGAGAATAAGAATGAACTGACAGATTTCTGAAGTGTGAATGCAAAAGCTTGAGGAGGAAGCATTTGTTTTATGTGTAACAATGGGTGAATATTCTAAAGTCCAAATTGGATATCGACAAATTTCAATCAGTTAAGATTGTCAGAAATCAATTATATCAAATTACTAACCAAGTTGGGAGACAAATTGCCGGTGAGATATGTTAGAATTGAGAAGCTGACAAGAGATGTCTCCGAATTAAGTTTTTTAATATGCATGGTTAATGTTTTAAATTTAACAGAAGCCTTACATGACCAGAAATTTGTATGGGCTGGTTCACCAATCACAACTTAACATTTGGTCCCCCTGAATTCTTCTGTTCTCCAAATATTGATATAAGGATAGGTCGGTAACCCACTTTTAAGAACACGACACGTTTTGGAGCACTCTAGCTAAATGACATCACTATAACCTACTTCAATTAGATCCCAATAAAAAACTAAGCTCTTATTAAAACATACTGAGAATTAGGACAACCTTTTACCAAAGCATGTGAACCACCCAACAGCATGGCTGGCCACATGTTGGACCTATATGCATAGCTAAAGCTAATAATATTATATGACAAGCACGATGCACTAAAAATAAATTCAAGGTTGGCAGCTAACACCATGACCGCTGCAATAGCGAAATTACACCTGATGATATATGCATCTTTCCCAAACCATAAGGCTGAACTAACTAAACCATAGCGATTTCATGGCCAAAATGACTCATATAGCAGTGATTTCAATTCCTGCGTTTAGCCATCAAGCCTCCATTGTTGAGTTCTGCAAGAGACTCGTTCATCTCCATGATCACAACAACATCCATGTCACCTGCATCTTTCCCACCATTGGTTCACCTCCCCGTGCCACCATCACCTTCCTAGAATCATCTCTTCCTTCCACCATAGATTACAGTTTTCTACCTCCAGTGAGCAAAGATGACCTACCACAAGGTGTTTCCCCAGCAGTGCAAATCCAACTCGCGGTGTCTCAATCCATGCACACTTTCCGTGACAAGTTGGGGTCACTGTGTAATTCAACCACGCCCCCGGTTGCTTTGGTGGCTGATCCTTTTGCAAGCGAAGCACTAGAAGTAGCAAAAATGGAGTTCAACCTCTTATCCTACATATACTTCCCTCCTTCTGCTATGACACTTTCGCTGTTCTTGCACTTGCCAACACTACACGAGCAAGTTTCATGTGAATACAGGGATCACAAGGAAGCTATTGAGATTCCAGGTTGCATACCTATTTATGGTCACGATCTCCCAGAGCATTTTCGTGATAGATCTAGTATTGCTTATGAGCTTGTTCTTCGATGTTCCAAGAGGCTATTGTCTCTTGCCGATGGTTTCTTGGTCAACAGCTTCTCAGAAATTGAGGAAGGGGCAGCGAGAGCCATTCAGGAAATCGCCCCCGTTTTTCTGGTTGGGCCAATTACACAAACTGGGCCAAGTAGTGAATCAAATTATGAGTCAGTGTGTGTGAGGTGGTTGGATAATCAGAGTTCCAACTCTGTTTTGTATGTTTCCTTTGGAAGTGGAGGCACACTTTCTCAAGAACAGCTCAATGAGATGGCTTTTGGTTTGGAGCTGAGTGGTCAGAAATTTTTGTGGGTTTTGAGAGCACCAAGTGGTTCAGCAAATGCTGCTTACCTTGGTGCTGAAAATGATGACCCTTTGAAATTCTTACCACATGGGTTCTTAAAGAGAACCCAAGGGCAAGGGTTAGTTGTCACAAATTGGGCACCACAGACCCAGATCCTTAGTCACGCTTCAACCAGTGGGTTCCTAACCCACTGTGGCTGGAATTCAACACTTGAGAGCATTGTGATGGGAGTTCCAATGATAACTTGGCCATTGTTTGCTGAGCAGGGAATGAATGCTGTTTTGTTAAATGAGGGACTCAAAGTGGCACTAAGACCAAAATTTAATGAGAAAGGAATAGTAGAAAGACAGGAAATTGCTAAGGTGGTGAAACTTCTAATGCTGGATGAAGATAAAAGTGGGATTCACCAAAGAATTGGAGAGCTGAAAGATGCTGCTGCAGATGCATTGAAAGAAGATGGGTCCTCTGGAAGGGCTCTTTCCCAATTTAGATCTGATTTGGAGAACTTTATAAGGCAGCCATTACAGTAAACAAAGTGGCTTCCTAAAAGAAAAGTATTAGAAGGGAACGAAGCATGGAAAAAATATTTCTTGGATTGACAAAGTGTGATTTTTTCATTTAGTGTCTAGTTCTTGCAAAGTTTAATTGATCTAGTGCTTTTAATTTTGTTATAGTGAGTTAACATGTCGTTATCACTATTAGGAAATGGATCTCAATCCTTGCTTCATACATGAGAGCCAACCTCCTGTACTGACTGAATAAATTATCAGTTCAATCATTTACTTTCTAAAAGCCATTAATGAGAACCAAGAACCGTGCATGGCAACAGATTTGGTAGTTATAAAATAATATAAGTATCTTTAACTAAACAAAAGAATAATTCTGGACATGTAGCACTACTGTTTACATAAATTAGGCACTAAGCAGCGGAAGACAATTAAATCACATACCTGTATACCACGTAGAAATCACCAAGTGTATCTGACCAAAGAACTGATGAAGAATAAATCTGGTTCCTCCACTTGTATCTCTTTTCTGAATCAGTTCACAACATATAACCAATCTATTCATCAAATGACCAATATACTGAAGTCTTAATGCGTACATGGGGCATGACTCCTGAATTATGGATTACGCATCGAAGTTTATCCCACTTGACTGCTCATTATCCAATATAAATCAATGTAAGCAAATAATAGCAAGTTTCCTCTATATTGATATCTGATCAGTACTGTGCCATGGTTAACAAGTTTCTTTTAAAATCTGCAATCATGTCCATGCCGTCAGGGAACATTCCTTGGCATGTGCACTTGTGCCAACGCCCATTCTTGGGTATTTCTCTACAAATTTTGCTTTTACACGTGATAACAATCAGTGCAGGGACTTACCAGTAATCCTTGCACGAGCAGTCACCATCTTTGAAATGATGGAAACGTATTCTGTCTCTTACTATGATATCTCTTTGGCATATCTTAGAGATTAGTTTCATAAACTGGTGACAGTCGTCGCAAGACCTTAGGTTCTTCACAATCCGGATTTCGGACCCCTGACTCGTCCTGATTAGTCCATAAGCAAGAGCTAGCTTCTCACTATGGTGAAGCAACTGAATAGCTTTATCCCCATCATCCATCTCAAGCAAGACCTCTGATACTTTGGGATTATACCCTTCTTTTCTAATTTTATCCACCATCTGATCCAATTTTACATATATTTTCTCCGCTTCAGGGTGATTATAGTCTCCCATCACGAATTCATGCACAACACCATCAACTTCAATCCTACTAGATCCTGGCGGCTTTGTCAGTCCCTTCTTATTCATAAACTCTCTCACGTCTGCCTTGTTACACCACTTCCCTGCAGATGCATAAACATTGCTAGCAAGTATGTAACTGCCGCTATCACCAGCACTTCTCCCTTGTAGCTGGAGATGTTTCACCAATCGCTCCGCCCTGTCGGTATCCCCATGAATCTTGCAGGCCCATATCATGGTCCTCCAAAGAACTGCATCAGGCTTAACAGGCATTGTGTTGATGAAATCTTCGGCTTCCTTCAAACGCCCTGATCTAGCGAGGAGGTCCACCATGCAACCATAATGTTGAATCGCAGGCTTCATGCCAACACGCTTCTGCATATCATTCAAAAACACATAAGCTTCACGAATCAATCTGCCATTCCTACACGCTGATAAAACCGCCGTCATTGTCCTCTCATCAGGCTTTATCTTACATGTTTCCATATCAACAAATATGTCAATAGCTTCCTTGCACATGCCATGACTAGCAAGGCCAGAAATCATTGCAGTCCAAACATAAACATCTTTGTCCACAACACCATCAAATACCTTCCTTGCACTCTCTAAACACCCGCATTTAGCATACATATCAATAAGCGCAGTGCCAACGTTAGCCTCAGAATTAATCCTCTTCTCCTTCACAATCATATGCACTCTCTTCCCCACACTCAAGGCTCCAGAGTCAGCACAAGCTCTCAAAACAGCCATCACCGTGGCATCATTCAAATCCATTCCAGCTTCCAACATTCTCTGGAACAACTCCAACGCCTCCACGGGCCGGTCACCATTGACAAGCCCATCAATCATGGAAGTCCAAGAAACCACATCCCTATCAGGCATTCTATCAAACACTTCGCGTGCAAAAACCAAATCCCCAAATTCCGAATACATATGGATCAGCGCATTCTGGATATACCGATCCGACCCAAAACCCGTCTTGGTGATATGCCCGTGGATCTGTTTTCCTTGGCGGGTCAGTTTCATTCGTGCAAGGCACTTGAGTAGGAAGGGGTAAGTGAAGTTGTCGGGTGCGGGTATGTGGCGGGTGGGTTGTTGTTGTTGGAGCATAAAGAGAAAGAGAGAGAGGGCGTGAAAGTGATGGGCCGGGTCGGGGCTCCGAGAATAAGCTCGGATCATGGTGTTGTAGTAATAGGAGTTGGAGCCGATGATAGAGTGGCGAAGAAGAAGGCGAGCGTAGTTGAGGTCGCCAGCGGGTGACAGAGCAGCGAACATGAAGAGGCTAGAGATGTTCCGGGTCGGGTCATCATTTCGGGTGCCTGATTTGAGGATTTGGGCGTGAAGTTGGAGAGCGTGGGACATGGTTGTGACCTCCATGCTCATTCAAGCCACACCAAACCTTCAGTTACATACCCTTTTTGGCAGTAGTTGAGGTTTGAGTTTTTGCCATATTTTATTCTCTTATATTTATATATATATATATATATATATATATATATATATATATTCAATATGTTTAAAAAATTGTGGACTTTTGGGTGAACCAAATATATTCATCTCCCATAATAATGATTAATCTTCTCATAGTAATTGAACTCGTGCTATAAAATGTTTTTCATTCTCATAATTAATTGAAGGCAAATTTTTTGGCTTAATTAAGTTTATTTGTTTCTCCATTAGTCGGTAAAGAAGTGATAACACTAATTATGGCAATATAGGGCTAATTATTGTGATCCGTTTATTACTAAGGTATGCAAATATCAAATAATTGGGCATTTGGCTTCATAATCCTATACTACAGATCTGTTACAAAGAAAGTACTGCTCATAATTTATTCATGAAATTAAACAACTTGAAAAACTTGATATGATCACCTAAAACACATAAGAGGGATTCTAACTTATTAAGATGTGCTATGAATTATGTAGATCAATTAAGAGATGCTGGATCATCACAGAATTTGCATTGACATTTTTTGAAAAAGAATCCACACTGTCCTGTGATTGCATTGTCTACGCTCTGACAATGATGACTACAAATTGCAGAGTGGAAGCATCTTGCATGGGGCCACGTTTTACTGATGCGCCAACAATTCTGTTTTGGTTCCTTCTCTTCCGAAGCTGCTTACATGGAAAGCCAAGGAAATTAATTAAATCCATAAATAACTAAACGTTGCGTGTCATATGTACTTAATTATGATTTAAAATAAACTATAGCAATACATAATATCAACTATATAATTGTGTATAGACATAATATAGGCTCCAAGTAATGTGGTGATGAGTAGTTTAGTCTCACTAGCCTGAGGTTACAAGGAGAAGGATGGCAAAGCAACATGCAAAGACTTGAATACGGTTGAGGAACCTAGCCATGTTTAATTAATTACTCACCAGCTAGCTGCTTGATAAAATGGGAAATGGGATGAGGGATGTATATATAAGCTATAATATATGGAGGACTGATTCTCTCTCTCTCCCATGCTTAAGTGGTGAACTCATGTTAGGTTGAGTTTACAAATAACGTGTACTAACAGATTGATGATGCAACGCCTTCTCACAGTTTCACATATTAATCCGCTCTACCATGCCATTGATTTGTCTAAAGATGGGATGAGGTAGGTTGACTACTAGGTTTAGAAATATGAACTGAGATTGGTAATTCAATTATCGCATCAACTCGCCTGAAAGTAAAACAAAAACATTCAATTTATAGGTAGATACTTGTAAGTTTACCTGACTACTAAAATCATAAAGGCTTAATTATGTTTTTAGTTCCTGTAAAATTTCAAAGTTTGTTTTTAGTCCTGGTATAAAAGTTTTAGTCCCTGTAAAAGTTGAAAGTTTGTTTTTAATTCCTCGGGTTGACTGGAGTTAACAGTGCTGACATGGTCGTTAACAGTGCTAAGGTGGCGTTGACACGGCGTGCCATGTGGCATAACTCAAAATTTTAAAATTTTACCCATGACCCATACCAACCCAAAATCGCCCTGACCCGATTTGATTTAAATTTTAAAAAAAATTCTCTTGACCCATGACCCATACCCACCCCACGCCACCATTTGTCTTCTCTCATCTCTCTCTCTAACCCCACCCACCCCATCCGCCGTCACCCACCTATGTCGAGGGGATAGAAGATCGAAACGACGCGAAAGACAGAGGTGGGGTGGGGTGAGCGGCGAGGAGGGTGAGTGGGGTTAGAGAGAGATGAGAGGAGACAGAGGTGGGGTGGGGTGGGGTGAGCGACGAGGAGGGTGGGGTGGGGTGGGGGTGGGTATGGGTCATGGTTTGAGGGAAATTTCTTTTTTAATTTAAATCAAACCAGGTCAGGTTGATTTTGGGTAGGTATGGGTCATGGGTAAAATTTTAAAATTTTGGGTTATGCCACGTGGCACCCCACGTGACACGCCATGTCAGCGCTAGGTCAGCACCATTCACGGCCACTTCAGCGCTGTTAACCCCAGCCAACCCAGGGACTAAAAGCAAACTTTCAACTTTTACAGGGACTAAAAACAAACTTTAAAATTTTATAGGGACTAAAAACATAATTAAGTCAATCATAAATAAGTTTTAAAAAGAAAAATAATCTTTGAACATATGAAATGGTGTAGATACCTTCTTATTTTTCTCACAATGCATTACATAGTTCACCTACTATAAAGTTGACTTCACGATGTATTGTTAGAAAAATAATAAGATACCTACCTACTTTCGTGTGTGCAAATAGCAAAATTGTTTTAAAAAACGACCTGACATTTCAACTGATTCTATCCCGTAACAATTTGTGAGTCATGTAAAATGAGTTAAAGTTACCCACTTCCCTTTTTTGGTCATGTAGTAACCCACTTTTAAAAATTGTAAAATATAACTTGGCCCAATAATTTTATTTGAGGCGGGCCGTTCTTGTTTTGGGTCTGGAAATTCTACTTCAATAGCAATGTCACTGAAAACATGTCCAAAACAAAATATCAGGTTGGGCCGCATGTAGTGGTAAATCAATTCAAAGACATTTTGCTTTTTGAAGGTTTAACTGTATATTGGTTTGTTTAGTTATCTATAAACTATCGTTGCGTTTGTTATTAAGAATAAGACATAGTTTTCTGTGGCTCCTAAACAAATTTTTATTGTCCCTTATGAAAAAAAAAAATGTGCCTCCTCTATCTTAATTTTAGTAAAATACAATAATTTTTGGTCTCCGCTTCAATGAAGTATTGTATAAATATCTAATGAATTTCGTTTAAGAAATGAAGCATCAGCTTTAAATCTTAACCTTTTTGCAGTAATGTGCTCCTAATCATTTTCTTTGCCAAAAAGTACTACCAGAATTAAACGTGGGTGTATGGTATAGTGTCCTAAAACCTAATTATAAGATAGGTTAATAATTCTTAATACTTGGCGTCCATCACTAACCCACGCCATAGCTTAACAAGTTGACAGTGACAGAGCTGGCTGTACGTGGCGCCGACTCAAGTAGGGTTAATACTAAATAGAAACACTCATTGCTTTTGTCTTTGAACGCACGATGAATCTAAATGGGACACGTGTGAGGGTATATTATTTGATAACCACAATAGGGACTTGCACTCATTTGCTAGAGTTAGAATTCCAACCTTGTGTTTTAGACACGCACAGTGCTTGGATTCGTTTTCCAATTGCGTGCACAGCTCTCTCACTTGTTAGCGTTGTTGCCGTTGCACCGTACCGTCCTACCTTTGCCAATCCTCCCCTAACCAATGTAACCACCAAGCAAATAGTGAGTGAAGTGTTAAATTAACCTTATCTCTTAGACTATTTATTTATTTGAAAAAAAATGGGTGTTACGAAATTAAGGTCTTGGCAGTGAGCTAGCCAATTTTCATTACTACTTAAAGTATTTCTTTTTGTTTCTTTTTTTAATCACAAAAATACTATGTGTACACCTAATTTCATACACTCATACATACATCATTTAAATTATGTAATTAATTATTATTATATGTATACAATACAATCTCTCAAAATAAAGCACACACTTAAAGGTATTAAAGCACAAACATTACAAGCGTTAACTTTATTTGGACTACACTACAAACCTATAGTTTAAAGTGGTATACAATCTGAACTTTATTTAAAAATGCACAAATATTATAAATAATAATGCAGAAATTTTATACATATGAATGCACAAACATTACAAAATTATCGGAGTGTTTTACAATCTGAACTTTATTTAAAAAAATGCACAAACATTATACGTAATAATGCATAAATTTTATTCCCACGAGTGCACAAACATTACAAACGTGTATATGATATTCTCAACTATATTTAATCAACTGCCTAAACATTACATGCGTTAAGACACAAACTGTATGGATATAAGTATAGGGTATATGTATAGTGTAAGTTTTTAGGTTTACATGTAACAGTACTCTTTTAATAAACTGTTTCACGTCATTAGCAGTTAATACTTAATAATCTCTACTAATTTATGAAAGAAGTCTAACTTGGTTTTTATTATGTTTAAGTCCTTAATTAGTTTATAGATATATAATGCTTAAATTACATTGCATGTACATTAGTAAGCACTTTTCAATTAAAACACATAACTTATCAGCTATTGTATGTTTTTTTTCTGCCAGTTTACTTCTTTTTTTTGGATAAGTCTGCTATATATAGGGAACTATTTAATGTTTTAAGTCTAAAATTTAGCTTTTGAAAAATTATTATTATAAATTATTCATTTTAATATTCCGAAATATATAAAAAAATATAAAATAATAAGTATTTTTTTATCAACCATTAAAAATTTATAATATAACTATTTAAATATTTTTTATATACTTATAATTTTTTTAATTCTTTTATTATATAATTAAATTTCATTTCAAATACCTGCTCGTTGTTTTTATCTCGTCGTAATAAAAGATTAAATCGATTACCAACATATAAGCAATGACTACCCATTTTTTAATAATATAATTATTCTCACCAAACAACAATTAGCTAGGAACTGATTCAATTTGGACTAGTTTATGTATTAATATGGGGCTCTTTTTTGTCATATTCAGTTCATTTCTATTATGATGAGCTTATAAACATAATTTTAGCTACTATAAAAATGGTCCGTATCTTGTTTGATTTGCAACCATCCAACTAAAACCAGCCAACTTGAAAATACAGATAAATAATTAATTTTAGGTCACATCATAATTTCACATTGACTTTTTTTTTCCATTTAATTTTAGTATGAGCAAGATAAAAATTAACTGAGAAGAATGAATAGAAACATATGGGTTGCATTTGAAAAATGTTTTGAGACAGAAAGTAGGAGACAATGGACCGGTAAAGATAAAAATATATTAGATACAAAGATGAAATTGTTTTTGGCAGTGATATGATATGTGATTGTCTCTTAATTTTGTTTAGATATATGGTGATAAGACATAAAAATATATAAAAAGTCATTTTTACTCTTATGTATATTGTCAATCAAAAATTTTATTTATAATTTGTTTATATTATCACCTAAAAGTCTATTTTATCTATATTTTTATTAACAATTAAAATTTTGTTTTAATCAATTTATATAAAGTCAGAGAGTGCAAAATATATGACATACCTAACAACATTATAAACATCTTAAAAATGTTAAGATTAAAAATTTAGAGACACCATGTATTTTTAATTAATATACTATGAAAAAATACACACAAATATTTTCAACACTAGGAAAACTACAAAATGGCATATCTAATATAAAAAATAGGACAAAATAAGAAATGTTTGAAAGGATACTTTAGAACAATTTTTTTCATAAAAAAAAAATTGACTTAGTGACATGTCTTCATCCTTCCTCGGATTTTTTTACATATTAATGGTTATAAATCAAAGTTAATCTAGTAGTATGGTCCAGGAGAGGAAATTACCATTGTATGGGCTGGAGTTCTGAATTCGCTTGACACAGTGGCGAATTCAAACTTATCAAAAAATTTTAAAAAAAAATCGGTTCTGAATTCGCTTGACACAGTGGCAAATTCAGACTTATCAATTTTTTTTTTTAAAATGGTTATGAATTCGCCTGATGTAGTGGCAAAATTCAGGGTCTGAATTTGCCACTGCATCAGGCGAATTCAGAACTTGTCAGCGAAAAATTTGACTGAAGAAAATGCATTGGTAGAATTCGCCTATAAAAGGGAGGAAGGGATTGAACATTGGCTGCAAATTCACAAATCTCTCCTTCCTCTCTTCAGGTTCTATTACTCTTCTTCTTCTTCTCTCAGCATTCCTTATATTCTTTTTTTGCTGATAGAGTCACATTTTTCTTAGGGGTGTTTGTGTTTTTTTTATATACAAGAAAATGGAAAGGGCCTCAATTTTTTATGATGGTTCAATTAGAAAAAATAATATTGAGGGTGTTGAATTTGTTAGTCCTCACAAGTCAGAGTTCATTATCCTTTGGTCGTCCATGCCATTCACAGATTTGTATGGTGTTATATCTTCTTATTTTTAGAAGAGTGTGGAAAGAATAAGATATAAATCTTCAGTATCTTTCTTGAATGGACTGATAAAACATCGGCCTGTTACAAATCAAATGACGCTCAAGTGCAGCATATATTTTGTCAATATGAAATATATAAGGCACATCTGAGTTGCATTTATTTATATGTGAACTTCGATGAGGTATCTGCTGCAAATGTTGACTTATGCGATGGTCCAAGCTCAAACGAATTGCATCAGCAAGACGTTGATGCACCATTAGTGTCAGATGATGAGTTCTGGGCAGAGGAAGAGGGCGATCGAAGTTGGAGCAAGCACGAAAGTGACATGTCTGGAGGCGATGGATCGGACGATGATTCAGGTATTGCTATATAAATTTAGGGTCAATATAAACTATGATAATAATTGTATTTGTAATTAGGGTTAATTGTTAGGGTTATATAATTGTGACTAAAATTACTTACATCAATTAAATCTTAAATTAATTGACAGATATGCAAAGTATGCTCTATGCTTGCCTCGTGATGAGGATCTTGCGTATCAGAACTGCAAATATGTTGACTAAAATTGCCTTATTTTGATTGTTTATTATTACATTTAATTAACTAATGGTTCAATTATTGATATAGATGATGAAAGAAATGCACAACCCGATGATACACTGACGTTCTTCCAAACCTTCGATGTTGTTGGGATGCGTGCATCTGATTTTGGAGACCTGCATAATGAATATTTTGCAGGCAATGAGCTGTACATAGGAACATACTTTGAAAGTAGAGATGAAGTTAGAGAAGTTGTTGCAACCCGTTGCATGCACGTCGGGGACGATTACAAAATAAAAGAGTCAGAACCGGCGACTTACTTCTGCAAATGCAAGAAGTTTGGTCAAGGTTATCAACGGCTTATTAGGGCCACCTTGAAGAAAAATAGTTACTATTAGGAGGTCACAAGATACAACGGGCCTCACACTTGCCTTGCAGAGCGACTTACACGTAACCACTCAAAGTTGACTTCTGCGAAGATTGCTAGCATGATTCTGGCACAGATAAAGACGAAGCCAACAATGCCAGTAAAGTCCATTCAAGAACATGTTATGGACCGTGAAGGATATTGGCCATTGTATAGAAAAGCATGGCTTACAAAGCAAAATACAATTGCACAAGTCTACTACAATTGGGAACAATCAGTTACTGTGACTATTGGCAATCAGTTCAGGGTTGATCTGGGGAGGAGTTACTGTGACTGTGGTGGCTTTTTAATGGTTTAGGTTTCGGTGTGTCCATGAAATGGCATGTTGCGACGTTGGGAGTCTAGACTGGCGGGTGTACGTTGACAATGTTTACACCATTGACGACCTTTGCAAGGTATACGAGCAACAGTTTTAGGTTGTTGGCCATAAGTCAACCTGGCCACAGGTCACATTTCTGACTGTTATTCCCGAAAAAAGTTTAAAGCGCAATAAACGAGACCAGCTGAACTCTACTCGTTTTCAAAGTGAAATGGATGCTACGGAGAGCACCATGCAACCACTAATTCCTTTACAATTTATACGCGAAGAGTGACACAATGACCTCTACAGCATGGCCAGAATGGCCGAACCCTAACTATATCTTCCTAGGCCACCCAAATCTCGAAGGATGGCCAAATACTTAGAATGGATCCAGTTGCCGCTCTTATCACAAAATAAGACATTATCGAACAGGCGTAAAATGTATCCGGGCGTATGCTAGGCCAATATCTGCTACATGTCATACTCATTAATGTCGTCATGGTTATCAGGGCCAAAAATTATTATTCAGCCACACCGAATTAATAAACGATAAGCGCATGTCCTCGGGACCAGGTGTCATGCCAAGAAGTTCCTGGCATAAATTTACAAGACCAGGTCCCAGGAATACAATTTTTGGGGCGGCCACGGCTTTACCCTCTGCGAAAATCCCAAGTATCATTTCACATCCTCCAACATGATCGCACACTCACCGTGTAGAAGATGAAACGTGTGGGTTTTCGGCTTCCACTACTCAACAAGCGCAGAAATTAGTCTGTGGTTTATGGGAATTTGTGGTAACAAGGACGCCTGTAGCAGACCGGCATTTTCCAAATACGGTTGTATTAGCGCATTCGGTGGCTCAATAATCTTGTGTCCGGCCCGCAACCTTCTCGCACTCTGTAACAATAATGATTAACATTAAATTTTATATATATAATAGGTTAGGTTAAGGTTAGGGTTTAAGGTTAGGTTAAAGGTTTAAGGGTAGGGCTAGTGTTAGGGTCATGTGGGTTAGGGTTAGGGGTTATGAAACACCCTAACTAGCTAGTTCACTCTTAAGTCGTAAACTTGCTTACTAAGTTGTTATCTACTTTGTTGGGGATAATACTTGGTCTCATTTTATGTGTTCAAAATAAGGTTACAAACATATGGACCAATTTAAACTTTTTTTATACGTCGCATAAAGTAAACTAGGAGCCTTTAGTCACGTTATAGCGTATATTGCGAGCAGTAACATTAGCATGTTAGCTAGCGTAATTAAGCATACACGATATTCACAACAACATAGCAGCAAGTGGTCCATGTCATATATTTACATCACAGTTATACTTATAGAATCATAGAGGTCACATACAAATACATATTATCATATTACAAAACATAGACTTAGTTCTCTATGGTTCCGGTCTAATACCGGTCCTCCAGCTCCTCGTGCCTCCTCTGGATACTGCTCCATCGGGGTGTCTGCTCCTTGTTAAATGTCTGATCCTAAATTCACAAATGAGTGGGTGAGAACGTTGCGTTCTTAGTGGGAAACCTTGGGTTCTGGGAAATTTCTTATTCTCGGTAGCTCAGGGGTTTCTAGGTGTTGCGATTATACTATATCCCTACTAGTTATTAAGATTTATACTAAACCTAAGCAACTTTATCCAGTTTACTAGGTGATCGGGGAACCTATCTTCCTTATCTAAGTCATCTGTTCTCTAATCAAATCCTTAAGTCACACATTGTCACATAATAAGCTTCAGCTTGCGTCCACTTATAACTGGGCCCATTTTAATTATAAGCTTCTGCTCGCATCCACTTATGTACAGTTGTATATCACTTAGAGCACATACTCAAGTTCAACCCCTCGTAACAGTGGCCTTACCGATACAAGCTACGTTTTATCTCAGTATTGTGAGGACCAGGGAGAGCTTAACCTGAGTGGTTCTGCTTCCAACGAAATATCATCGCTCACGATAGGAGTGTCTATTCTTCTGATTCGAATGGTGAGGGGATCTATCATCGTTCTTCTGCTTCGAATGAGATAATCAAAGGGTTCAACTTGTTTTTCATGTCAGTTCCCCGCACAGCTAGAAAAACATTTGTCCCGTTGGCATGCCCTATCGACACTACCAAGGGAGCTTTCCACCACCGGCATGCCCTATCGACGCTACCAGAGGTGTACTTATCATCATAATTATCATTATTAGGGACTTAGTGACGTCACACCCTAGGGTCCTTTCCTTTCTTTTCATTTATACAGTTCAATATTTTCAGACAACAGTTCTAGAACAAACATAGCTCAATATTTCACGTCCAATCTCAAGAATCTTTTGTCTAACTTTCATCATCAAATTCAACACATATAAGGAACATAATTTCATGCTCAAACCTTTCTTAAACATAAGCAAACATAAATCCAACAATTAGCAAAACATGCATCTGCTTTCTGTCAGAAATTAGCGATCATAAGCCAGAGAGGTCCAAGACCTTACCCCAAGGTTTTTGACAGCCCTAAGATCATTTTTCATACTTATAAATTCAGATTTTAATCCCAACTCCACGAAATCACAATTTTCCCCTTTTATCCAAAATTGCTATTTCGCCCTTGTAAACGTCCTGTTTTATTTGGAATTTTAGTTCTCAAAAACCCGATGGACTCAAGACTTCCCCTTAAGGTTTTTGATAGTTCTAAACCCATAATTTCTGAAAATCAACCCAGTTTTCTGTCCCAAGACGTGAAATTTCCATTTTACCATTGTTGTTTAAAAACACCGTTTTCTGTCTGTTCGCTGGGAAATTCACCGGGGACTCCAAAAACCACAAAACTTGACATTCCCACTCAATTTTTCGTGTAGATTCCAAAAATAACATTAGTTTTTTAAGATAAAAATCCCAGCATACATTTCTGTATAAAAACGTGATATAGTTCTGTTTACCGCTTAGGCTTTCCTAACTTCTGACAGAATTACAGACAACACCAGCAATTCCAGACAATCATCAACAACACATATATAAATCAAAGTCACATAAAAGGCATCCTAACATCATATACATTTAACATGAAACCATATAGACAGTGGATAATTCGGTTACCCACTTGCACAGTTTCTACTGCTAGTTCAGCGAGTTTGTGCAGAATCCAACCTTGTTTGGTTGCTTCGAAGCTCTTGCTCTTAGAGTAGATTTATGAAAGATATTTCCCTAGGATACTGTGAGAAATTTGTGAGGTTAGGGTTTGGGAACTTGGACTAGGTTTTGTAAAGGAAAGTCTCTGGTCAGTGTTTGGACAGGATACAGATTGAATGTATAAGCGAACAGAGTTTGGCCAAGGTTCTCTTATATTTCTCTCAAAATTTTGGATCATAGGGAGTATTTATAGCCCTAGAACAAAATTCACCTTCCAATTTTGCCCTTGGGGACAAAATTTCCAATTTGCCCTTATGTGACGTAAGTCATGATGTCACCACCATGAGTCACTACATGACTCACCTAGGTGATTCACCATTTTTGACTCTTTGACCACACTTGGGCCATTCTTGGCCGTGTGGTGAGCTTGTCTCTTGGCCAATTTTTGTGGATAAGAATTAAGGGCCTCTGGCAGATCGATTTTGATCCAATTTTGTTGTTTCTTGTCCCGGTACTTCGCGTACGGTTATTCTAAAAATATTTTGATCACGTCCTTGTGATCTCCTAATTTTCATAAAGAATAATCTAGGTTCATTTGGGGTATTTGTGAATTCTCATCTGTAGTCGTACCTTTTACAGATACTTTGGATGTGCGATTATACTCAGACGACAAAAATGATTTATTCTAGTGTTTGTAAAATTTTAAGAAAACGACCAGAATTATTTCTACAAACAATTATAATCCCACGAGTTTATAACTCCTATGGTTTAACCAAGAATGGAAATCCCTAGGTCTTTATCTAGTGGAATTTTGCTAAGGGGAAAGCGAGATGTTAAAGGTTATGGTCATGGTAGGGGTTATGGTTAAGGGTTAAGGTTTATGGTCATGGGTAGGGTTTAAGGTTATGGGTAAGGGTTAAGGTTAGGGTTTAGGGTTTATGGGTAGGGTTAAGGTTAGGGTTATGGGTAGGCTTAGTGTTTATGGTCATGGTTAGGGTTATGGTTCTAGTCATGGGTTAGTGTTTAGGGTTTAAGATTATGAGTATGGGTTAAGGTTAGGGTTATGGGTATAGGTTAAAGTATGGGTTATGGGTAGGGTTAAGGTTAGGGTTATGGGTAGATTAAATTTTTAGGGTTAGAGTTAGGGTTAGGGTTTAGGATTAGTGTTAGGGTTAGGGTTTAGGATTATGCTAAAGGTTTAGGGGTAGGCTTAGGGTTTGGGTTAGTGTTAGGGTCATGTGGGTTAGGTTTAGGGGTTATGGTCATGGTAAGGGCTATGGTTAGGGGTTAATGTTTATGGTCATGGGTAGGGTTATGGGTAGGTTTGGTGTTTATGGTCATGGTTATGGTTATGGTTATGGTCATGGTTAGTGTTTAGGGTTTAAGATTATGGGTATGGGTTAAGGATAGGGTTATGGGTAGATTGAATTTTTAGTGTTAGGGTTAGGTTAAAGGTTTAGGGATATGGTTAGGGTTTGGGTGTGTTAGGGTCATGTGGGTTAGTGTTTAGGATTAGGGTTTAGGGGTAGGTTAAAGGTTTAGGGATAGGATAAGGGTTAGGGTTTGGGTGTGTTAGGGTCATGTGGGTTAAGGCTAGGGTTATAATAATAAGCATAATTATAGTAATAATAATACTACTAAGAATAATAATACTAATAATAATAAGCATAGTACTAATAAGCATAATAATAGTAGTTGTATTAATAATAACAATAATAATAGTAGTAATAATAATAAGATTAATAATAATAATAACAAGCATAGTACTAATAAGCATAATAATAGTAATAATGTTAATACTAGTAATAATAACAAGCATAGTACTAATAAGCATAGTAATAGTAGTAGTAATAATAATAATAATAATGATATTAATAATAATAATATTAATATTAATACAAATAATAATAATAATAATAATATGGACCCTAATAATAGTAATAATAATAATATTAATAAGCATAGTAATAATAATAATAATAAGCATGGTACTAATAGGCATAAATAGTAATAATAATAATAATAATAATAAGAAGAAGAAGAAGAAGAAGAAGAAGAAGAAGAAGAAGAATAATAATAATAAACATAAAAATCAAAGATTAACATAAACTTAATTATTTTCAAGGATTTGTTCATAGATGTGTAGCAACGGATTTACAGTATCATCTTTTCGTCTCACCATTGTAATTCTATTTTTTCAACCTAAATACATATAAATATTTTTTTGTTATAACTTGTTCAAAACGAAAAACTTTGTAATTTAACTACAAAAAATTAAATACTAATAATGAATTGCAAAAACCTATAACTGAAGTGGAAAAAAAAAGTAGTTACTGAAGTAAAATAAAAGATAAAAACTTACTCAATTGAAATGATATGAACAAATTTTGATAATAGTTGTTGGGGGTATGAATAAATTTTGATATGGCAAGAGAAGTGAAGGAAGGGAAGTGTATATGTTTATGGTGTGGGGGACCGTTGTGGGGGGGATTTATACTGAAGGAGCAATGTTATTTTCCCCCATCTCACTAACAAAAAGCATCGATTGGACTGCACATGAGGTCTGAATTCGATGCGGTCAATGGCGAATTCATCATGCGCCAGTGCATGCCTCTGCACCACTCTTGTCACCCTGCGTCACTCCTGAATTCGCCTAACCATATGGCGAATTCAGGCCTCACTTTTTTTTTTCAATTTCCTAAGCAGCCCCTTGCCACGCTGTCACACATCTTGAATTCGCCAGACCTCACTCTTTTTTTTCTCCCAATTTCCTAAGTCACCATGCAGCCCCCTGCCACCCTGCCACACATCCTGAATTTGCCTAACATAGTGGCGAATTCAGGTTTTGGTTTTTTTTTTTTATATATATTTTCAAAAATTATGGATTTGCCTGACACAGTGGCAAATTTAGAATTCAGCCTCATACATTCGTAATTTCCTACTTTGGCCCATGATTTTGGATTTTACTACCTTTAAAATCATATTAATGTTAAAACCCCTCATCCTTCCTGTGTAGAGAAATAAAAATTAACAGCCCCTTGCCACGCTGCCACACATCCTGAATTCGCCAGACCTCACTCTTTTTTTCCCCCAATTTCCTAAGTCACCATGTAGCCCCCTGCCACTCTGCCACGCATCCTGAATTTGCTTGACATAGTGGCGAATTCAGATTTTGGTTTTTTTTTTTATATTTTCAAAAATTATGAATTTGTTTGACACAGTAGCAAATTCAGAATTCAGCCTCATACATTCGTAATTTCCTACTTTGGCCCATGATTTTGAATTTTACTACCTCTAAAACCATATTAATGTTAAAACTCCTCATTCCTCCTGTGTAGAGAAATAAAAATTTACTTAAAAACTATCATAATACAAAAATAATTTTGAAATTTTTTTGTCTCTATCCCCTCTTCTAAACATATTTTTGTCCATAAATATTATTTTTTTTTTAAACGCTTACAAAATGCTACCATGGGGATTATGATCCGATCTCATTGGCATTTCTGGCTTGGGTTGTGACTTGTAACCATCAACCATTTAATGCACTACAATATGTGATTATTTAAATTAATTTGAGTTAAATATAAAATGGGAATCCAAAAATTAGAAGAAAGGAATTATCAAAGAGAGAGAATAAGGACTTTTGTTGAGAATCTCCTCCAAATAGTTGGTTCATGTTACTTTTTGCCAAATGTGAAAAGCATGGAATGCGTACACCCCACTCCGAGTACTGCACAAGACGGTGCTTGTGGCTGCGAACCTTTTGCCCCACTAAAATTACATACCTTCAAAGATATTTTAACATTCAATATGACAAAAACTAATTTACCCTTGTCTTATTTTATGATAAACTTCGAATTTGCAATTTATATAATAAAAATGTTATATGTACACCTAATTTTATACACTCATACATACACAATTAATAATGCACAAACTTTATTCTCATGAATGCACAAACATTACAAACTTATAGATGATATTCTCAATTATACTTAATTAAGTACACAAATATTACCGACATTAAAACACAAACTTTATGTATATAAGTATATGATGTATATATGGTGTATACTTTTTGGTGTACGTGTAGTAAGACACTTTATACAATTAAATATGCTAATATCAAGACACGTTTACGTTAAAAAAAAAAATAAGTTATCAATAACACTTTAAAAGTGAAAACACTGACATGAGAAGAATATGAAATTAGTGTTCGAAAAGTTTAAAGTAATTAATAAAATGTGCAAATAAAGTAATTAAACTAGAATAAAATGCTTATCAAAAAAGAAAATTAAATAACTTCAGTTAAGTAAAATCTCATATTTACATATATAAAATTTTAAAACTGGAAAATCAAAACAATGTCTGAATGGTTTTATTCGCTCTCTTAAAGTTTGAGGAATATTAGTTTTTTGAAAAATAAAAATATATTACTCGCATAATTTGTAAGATACTAGGAAGTGTTTAATATAAGGTAAACTAGATTATTGATAATCTGATTTTTATATTATTTAGTAATTTACATGAATTTATTTAGTGCGACAAAATTGTTGGTAATCTGGATTACTCAGGTAATTCACATTACTTTCAAAGTGATAATCCTATATAATAATAATAATAATAATAATATAAAAAAATTATTATAAAAATACTACTACTAATAATAAAAGGTAATAACAAAAATAATAAAATAATAATAATAAGTAATGTATGTTGTCTCGTAATTTCTTTTATACACCAAACAAGGTAATGTAAATTCTCAATTACATTACTTTGTGCATACCAAACACAACAGTGAAACATTATCAACAATTTAACACGTGATAATTTTTTTTAAAAATAATCTAAATTGCCTGATAATCTTAGAGACAATGTATCAAAAGCTCCTTAGTAGTAAGTTGTACGTGAAAAACCACTGAATTTTATGGTGAATTACAATAACTTTTTAGAAAGTTTAATCAAATACAATCAACATCCATTCACTTGTTTGTCTAGTGTTTTACACGAATCTCCTTTATCCAAAATAACTTTTAGAATTTTAAAATTATCTTTAAAAACTAAAAATTCTTAATCTACAATTTTCTACCTCGTTAAGGGTAAAAACATTTTTTTTTGTATTTAATTAATTTTAATTAAATATTTAGGATTTAAAAAAAAGGTAAATGTAATGTTTTATAAAATTCAGAAGTCTTACAAACGAAAAATTTGGTGTAATTTGCCCTCAATTTTCCCGAAATGAGTTATTATATAGATTTTACAAAGTTAAACGATATATAAAAAAGGTTGTGTTAAGGGACAAAACTTGAGAGAAATTTTTTGTGTTTTGTGAATAAAAAAGAAAACATGTTTCATATAATATATAAAATATTGATTTTATTCTTAAAATAGAAAAAATGTAATGAAAAGAAAAAATAACCAATGACTTAAATGTTACTCTATTTATTTTAAAATAGTTGTCCACCTTTTATTTTGGTCTGTTTCAAAATAATTGTCCATTTATTAAGTTTATGCATCATTAATTTTTTTTTCTTTTAACATACTCTTATCAAATAAATCCTCTCATACTTATTCACTATTATTACTCTAACCACAATTATAAATAAAGATAATTAGATAAAATATATCAACTTTTCATTTTATTTATATTTTTCAATAATTTTCTTAATATTTGCACAAAAAAGTAAGTACACAACTATTTGAAATAAATTAAGTATCTAAAATATGAAAAATTATTGTTAATAGATCTTTATTCTTTACAAAAAGGTCCACAATTGGGTGAAGCTGAGATAGTTATAAATAAAAAGGAAGATAAGATGCTTTATTTAGTCCTCATCATTTTTGAGGAGAACAAAATAGCCCATTATCATTTGAAGAAGACATATTAGTTAATTAAATAATTTCTATATCTCTATAGTCTCGATGTGTCTATGCATGTTGAGTAAATTAAAAAATAGTGAATTATTTAAGAGACTAATGTGTCATTGCATTTGGTTACTGGGATAATATTAAAATATAGAAACATGAAAATACAGGTATAAAGATAGAAACATAAAAACTAAAAATATATTTAAAATAACTTAAAATATTCTTATTACATCAATTTAATTGAAAAAATAAAAAACATATTATTTTTCTGTAAAAGGTTGTGTGATAGAATTTTTATTATTGTGTCTCAATATTTTTGTCTTGTGCAAATAAATATTGGTTATACGGTATTTTGTCAAAAATTTAAAAAAAGAAAAGCACAAATGAGTGGATGAAAATTTAGGAGGAACAAATGTAATAAAAAAGAAAAGTTAAATTATCAAATGTTATAACAACGCTGATTAAAAAAAGTTAAAATAAAATATTTTAATTTTTTCAATGCTTTTAATATATTAAATATTTTATATTTTTATTTTTTTTAATACATATTTATATCTTATGAGTTGTTTAACAAGTGATACAAAGACATTTGTTACTTACACTCTAAAAACAATAAAGCTGAGGTGGCAGAAAGGGTTAACCCCGTAATATGACACCACAACAAGTGCAAACGCAACACAGCACTAAAAGAGAAGAGAAGAGAAGAGAGAGGGACATCCCCCAACAGTAACGGCGTCTGAAAAGACACCCACCACTTCTTCTCTCTCTCTCTCTCTCTTTCTCTCTCTCTTCAACCGCAACGCAACAACCCACATACACGCACTCTCTCTCTCTCTCTCTCTCTCTCTCAGCAGCTTTGCCTGTTACTGCCGCTTGGTTACTTTCGGTAAAGGTGCGTGAGCTTCCCCTCTTTCTGCTTGCGCTGATTATTATTCCACATCGCATCGTTTGCTCTCACCACTTATGTACCAAACGCCCTGTTTATGCAGCATAATCATCTCAATATTAATTTAGTGTTTTTTCCCCCTCCTTAATAATAATAATATAATTATGGAAACTTTGGAGCTCTTGACTGCCTCTGCAGATTCCGTTTTTTCAGCATTGATTTTCGGATCCCTATGACCTTTCCCCCCAGTGAGCTCAATATTTCGTTTCTGTATTTTGGGGGTTTCCGATTTCCTTGATTTGCGTGACTCACTCTTTAAGAGTATCATTACAGATTTATTTGATTATCTCCCAACCCCCCCTTCGATTATTTGTGAGGGCATTTCATTTCATTTCACCTTTTTTTTTTTTCTTTGTGTCTTGCCGGTGATTCCAGGTTATTATTATTACAATAACAATAAAATACACACTTTTTTATTTTTAGGTTCCTGCAGACACTACTGTGTTGAAATATCGTGTGTTCATCACCATCAATATCCTATCGACTTAGATCGCTTTCCTATTTTGGGGGAAAACCGTTGAACGATGAGTTTTACCTTTTACATCAGAAATTCTATGAAAAAATTAATTGTCCTTATACTTTTCCCGATGGCCCTTTGATTCTGACTGAGCTTGTTTCTGGTCTTTCTCTTCTTTTTTTATTTTTTTATTATTTTGGGTGGGGTGTTTTAATTTGGAATTATGCTTAACTTAAGCAAGGTTACTGATTGAATGAAAATGATAATTTGTTTTGGATTATGCTTTTATTGTCATATTATTAGTAATTTCCATTGACTGTGTGCCTTTTTCATCATTATTCCAGGGAATGAATTAATGTAATTCTGTGTTCAGGGATGCTTTTGGTGCTTGTGTTAGTATAAGAAGCTAAAAACTGTTGTCTACTCTACAATGGGTGCTGCTTGTTGTGTTGCTGCCAGAGATAAAACTATACAAAGTAGATCAACCAGTGATAACTTGCATCGCAACATTCGGTGTTCTCCTACATGGAGCTTTCGGTGGGATCATCGGGGGCGCGTGGCTGGTGATGACACTTCTATAAATTGGTTTTCTGATGGTATTAGCAGGCATGATGGATCAGAGCATAAAAATGAATCAGCATATGTATCAGAGGATGGAAGTCCGTTGCAGAATAATCAAAGGAATAGATGCCAAAAATCCAGAGTTTCTGAAGGAACTGCTGCCGCACATATGAGAAATCATACTTCAGGTAACTTACATGATGTCTACTTCTTGATTTTAGTCATGGTCATACTTGGGTTTGGCATTTTAGTGACGGATTTTGTATCAGTTTCTTCATCTATGCCCAATTATTTAAATAGAACATGTATGGAAGATATGAAATTAGTTTGTGGTGATGTTGCAACTCGGAAACGTGGATATCTTCTCGCATATTTTTTTCTCAGAAGCTATCAAACATGTGGAAAAGGTTGAAACTTAGCAGTAAATGTGGTTATTTAAGATGGTAACATGTAAAGCCACAACAATCTCAGAATGAAAGAGAACATAGCATCCGAAATTAAGAGCAGAAGCTGCTAAACTATCAGGAGTTTTTTTTTAACGTTCTTTGCCTTGTTGCACTAGTGAGCCTAGACTAATTAGATGATCAGTTTAAATATGATGGCACCATAAAATTAAAGAGAACTGAACTGTAAGGTATATAAATTTTTAGCAGCGGTAATCAGTGTTTAAAGTTACACATATAAACCAGAATGGGATGCAAAGTGAAAAAGATTTCAGGAAGAGTACAGGTTATGTTTATCCAGAAACTTGAATGAGAACAATTTAGTTTCAGCTAGTGTGATTAAGATAGCAGTTGTTGTGATAGATGTGGGCTTATATGGAGTGATCTTTGTTTTTTTACCCCTCACAGACAGGAAATGTTGCATATGACACTTTGTAGAAGGACAGTGTAGACTGAAACATGAACATGAATCTGAACAAATTAATATAGGTGAATTCTTATAGATCCATCCTCTGAAAGAACTGGGGAAGATAATTTACGCAGCTAAGCAATAAGTATAGATAATGTGGCTTTGTCTGGCTTGCTGCCAAGTCCTATATTAGTGTGCCATATATTATGCCCTTGGCCCATGCAAGACAATTGGACCTACTCCTAGTAATAGTTAGTGTGGCGATGTTTTAACTGATCCAGTGTCTAGACTATTCTCTGGAGACTCAACTGGTTATTTTCTAGTATCTGACATGATTATTCATGTTTATTGCAGATCAATCAATTGCAAGGGATGTTTCCATGGATGTGAGTGTGGATCAGGTGAGGTTATAATAGTTAAGTTTCTTTTTCTTTTTTAAATAATCTTCACATTTGTTTGTTATTGTTGGCATGTGTTGTCTTTGATGCACTCCTTACCTGTTGATCATTTTCTAGGTGAAGGGTTTGGCAGAATCATCAATCGTATCATGTCCATCTCCCACAAAACCATCATTGCCTTCAACTTCATTGTCGGCATCTCCTCTATCATCCCAAAGTTGTGTACCTCCATCTGGCTCAACCCCATTAAGGTGGCCCAGCTGTTCCCCAGGGCACCAACTATTTCGGCAAGTTTCTGATAGCCGAATACCAACATTAAAGTCACCGAGCAGTTTCTGTGTTTCTGAAGAAAGGCCAATGTTCCCTTCATGGAGCAATGAGTCGGGTATGGTCTCCCATGGCGGATCTTCAGATGGTTGGTCCATACCTGGCTTTTCTGAGCTGATGGGAACTCCCCACAGAGAAAGATGGTCATTTGACAGTGAGTCCTTTGGTTTCAATCGTGAAAGGTTAGTTAGATCCAGTAGTCAGTTTTCAACTTCACCAGTTGATATGCAAACATGTGGTGTTTGCTCAAGGCTTTTAACTGAGAAGTCTTCTTGGAGCACCCAAAAGATAATTGCAAGTAATGATCTTTCTGTAGTTGCTGTTCTTATTTGTGGACATGTCTATCATGCTGAATGTTTGGAGAGTATGACACCTGATGTCAACAAGTACGATCCAGCTTGCCCCGTCTGCACTTTTGGTGAGAAACAAACTATGAAGTTGTCTGAAAAAGCTCTGAAAGCCGAAATGGATTTGAAGGCTAGAAACAAGAAATCAAGGAATCGGATTGTGAACAGTGATATAGATGATGATTCAGCTGTGTTTGATCACTTTAAAGGTAGAGGGCTTAAAGGTAAAGGACCTAGAATGGACTACAGTTCCAGTGGGCGAAGCTCCTTTGGGAAACCTTTTCTGAGGCGACACTTTTCACTTGGATCAAAGGGTTCCAGATCCATGTTTGATAATCACCCTACTAAAAAGAAGGGTTTCTTTTGGGCAAAATCTAGCAAGGAATGATCTGCTTCCTGGTAGTTGGGAGGTTAGTTAGCATTCTCTTCATTTTTGTTTGGTGCTTGCAACAGTTTATCAGTGGCATCCTTAAAATTGTTTTATGCCGTGAACTGCCATAGAGAATGAAAGTTGTACTACTTTTCCATTGTGTAGTTAGCAGGTTATTGCGTTTCCAGATTTCTTTGGACTTTTAGTTTTGTGCAACGGAAATTTAACTTCAACACATTTGATATACCCAAGCTGAAGACTGTAACATGCTGGAAATCCTCGGAACTTTGTTTTTACTTAAAACATGTCTCTTTTTCCCTTCTTTATGTCAGGTTTCATTGTTGATCTTCTCTGCATCCTCAATGGCTGGTGAAAGGGGCAAGATGCCGTTCATGATTTGGGAGCATCTGTATACACTAATCTGTGATCTCAACAACTTTAGAGAAGTTACTGTGTAAAGAAGACAACACACAGAAGTATAAGATAATATACAGACGTACAAGATAGTATGTTGTGACCAGGGGTCTTTTGTATTGTACAGGTCCATTTGTTTATTGCACATGGATATGTTCATATATATCCAACTGATTTTCTGTTATTCGTGGTTCTCCTGATGTGTAATGCATGTCATTAGCCCTGGGGACTTTCTGGTATCGGGCAATGTTCTTCACAGATTGTTAGGCAATACCAATTATTTTGATTTTGACCAAGTTGGTTGCTTTTAATGAAACAACAGTTTCAGTACAGCCTTCTAGCAAATTAATGCCCTTTGTTAGCAGATTGCATGCTACTTTCATTATTTCTGTTGATCATTGACAGCATGTTGAATCACCAAGTCAATTAATTGATGTTACTTGTGACTAGAGAGTTACGTGCACGTTTCATTTATTTCTGTATTTGATTTTCATCGCTAATGTAAATGACGCCCCGTGAACCACGAGGTGATAAAGAAAGCAATTATCTATGGATGCTTTTTACTACGTATCATACTCAAAGTGTGTGCTGAGATCACAAAGAAAGTCTAGATTTTTGTTTAGATAGCATTAGTTGCACGTTATGTACTGAAATGGTGTGAAAGGCTCAAATCTTGTAATGCTTTATATTTATTTTGTCACCTTTATTATAAGTTATGTGAAAGTAATCACTTATAATTGGTTGTAAGGTATTACTATTCCCATTTTACTTGACCATTAAACAGTATGGACCTACGCCCTAGCTTTTCGTAACAAAATCCTATAACCCCCAAAACACGTATCTTCATTCCAAACTTTTTGTCGAACCCCGTATCGATTCCAATTTTTTCAGAGTGTCGGTTGAAGTGATAGGTAGTAGCACTCTTTGGTCCCAAGTTCTCCATAAAGAATGAAACTGGGTCTTAAGGAGAGCAAATTATGGTCATGAAAGTGAAGTGAAATATTATTTTATTTGTGATGAAAATATAATTCAACTTAATGTTAGATAAATGATAGAATATAATTATTAATTTTTTTTCGAGATCATGATAATAGGATTTATGGAGAATTCTATACATTTACAAATGTTATTGGGTTAAACTATCATGTATAATTGGTATCATAATATTATTTCATAGTAGTGCAATTTGAACATTAAATATAGTTTAAACTTAAAAAAAAAATGATTAGCAAGTATACAAAGATTTCAGGCATAAGTGACCTTGTAAAAGGATTAAAAATAATCTAATAGAACGAATTTAAGAAATATAAATAAAATTTTAAGTTAAAATCTACTAATATAATTTTTGAAGAACTAAGAAAAAGTAAGTGACCTTGCAAGACAGCTGTTTTAATTTCTGTTACGTGGCGGCAGCGGGTGGTGTGACTTGTGTGTGTTAATTGGTTCTGTAGCCACGTGTGGCGCCAAGTTACATGCATATCTTCTTCTCTACACCGCCTCGGCCGTGGGGGTTTCAGTTCGTTTAAGAATAAGAGGGAACCCAATGCCAACCTTGTCCTCATCAGTAGTTTCCACACACACTAAGTTCTCTAGTAAAGCTGCTACTTTATTACTAAAAGATATAATTTGAATTGGGGAAATGGCGGAAGCACAACTACGAGACCAACATGGAAACCCCATCCAACTCACTGATCAATACGGTAACCCTGTCATGTTAACCGACGAGCATGGCCTGCCCGTCTGCATCACCGGTGTCGCTACCCCCGCCACCGACACTCCTCTTGGAGGGACAGCAGCCACCGCCACCCCCGCCTTTGGGACTACTACTTATGGTGGCACTGGTACTGCACCCACTGCCACTGGCACCGGCACCGGCATAGGGACCCATACCCATACCAGTACTGCTGGTACGGGTCTTGGAACCTATGGTGGTGGTGCATACGGCGGTGGTGCAACTACAGACAAAAAGACTATGGCGGATCTAACGGCCACGAAGCATATGACTGAGACGCCTGTCTATGACCCCAATGTGTACCGTGAGAAGGAAGCGGGAGAGCTTCGACGCTCGAATAATTCAAGCTCTAGCTCGGTATGTAATGTATACTATTAACTCTATTAATTCTTTCTACGAGACTTAAGTTTTTACCTACTTGTCACAATTTTTATTTGAAGATAAAGAAATAAATAGAGCGCAGGCACTTCTCTATATGAATATGCATGCCTCAATTAATTATTTCATTATAATTTTAATTACAAACAAATTAGTGATTGTGATCGACTGATATATGCATGGTTATAGTCAGAGGATGACGGGCAAGGTGGGAGAAGGAAGAAGAAGGGACTGAAGGACAAAATCAAAGAGAATTTGCCAGGAGGAGCAGGAGGAGGAGGGGCTAAGGAGCGTCCACAAACAACCACCACCACAACCGCTGCTACTGGTGCTTCCCATCCAACGACAACCACCACCGGCACCGGTAGCGTTGCCCACAACCCGGAGCATGAGAAGAAGAGCTTCATGGAGAAGATCAAAGAAAAATTGCCTGGCCACCACAGTCCCCACTGATACAAACCCTCCGTCCCTGTGCGCTTTACATATATATTTAGTTATGTATGGGCTTTGTTTTCATGTTCTGTATCCCGTATGCGATTAGTATTTATCGTATCAACCATTAATAATTTGTTGCAGTTATGTTTTTATATATATTATTATTATGTAAGCATACCACTAGCCGTGGCTGGCTACATATATTCGGCTGAAATTTGAATTTTAATGTGATTTGTATGCACATCTTGTATGTTGTATATTACATATATAATAATGGGTTCTGTTTTTAATTTAACACACACAATGTAAATTCCAATGTTATATACATGTATGACTGGAGAAATTTTTCCTTACATAACAAGGGACATCAAATTTGATTATGAGAGAATCAGGATTCCTGACCCACGGGCGTTGGTGGCTTGGTATTGCTTAAGTAATGTCTCAAATTCTGAGACTTTATGTACGCAATTATTTCCGCGTTAAGAGACTCACTCGACATAGTCAGGTGCATGATTCAGGTCGACCGGATTAATTAAGGCTACCTCTTAAATACTAAACAAGCAAACCTAAAAAAAAATATGATTTCCCGTTTTTAAAAAATGAGCTGAAATATAATTAGTCTTAATATTACTACCTCGACCCGTGACTATGTTGAATTTTGATGGAATGGCCACACGGTCCACTAAAAACTAAACTGACACGGTCCACTAAAAACTAAACTGAGTGTTAACTTTTAATCAATATTAAGACTAACTTGATCTTAAGTACAAAATATACTTTTATTGGTATATAATTTTTAATTTTAAAAATGATTTTATGTTAATTTTTAATAATTATAATTAAATTTATTTTATTTTACAATGAGACACACTCACTGCCTCCTCTTCTCCCTCAATATCACGACACACTTCCTCTGCCTACTCTCCCACTTCCACCATTCCTTGTTCCTCTTGTTCTTTCTCCCTTTTTTTTTCTTATAATAATTATACTAATATATCAGCAAACTACTACTATAACACCCCCCTCCCTTCCCTTTAATGACCATTCTTTGGTGAGAAACTAAGAATAAAATTAAGTGAGCTATGATGACGTGGGAGATTGTTTAAGTAATACTTTAAATGATAATTATTTTAATTATATTAATTATAAAAGACAATTTTATTTTATTAAGAAGATGATTAGCCTCTCCTCCTCTCAACCCCTCCTCCGTCCCCGTCATCCCGCTTCAGTTCCCCGATAGTGCCACCAGCACCGTTGAACTCCCGCCTCACCTCGCCAACAACCTCGTCCACGCCGTCGACCTCACCAGGCCCCAGGTGAGGTCCCTCCTGCTCGAGCTCAAGCTGCATTTCGTCGTCTTCTTCTTTGCGCACAATTGACCTCGCGCATTTCGTCTTCTTTGACCTCACCGGTCACCTCCCGCCAGATCTCGCCTCCGGCCTCAATCTCCGCCAGATCTCGCCTCTTGCCTCAACCTTCGCCAGATCTTGCATCCTGCCTCCCATCACAATCTGCCTCAAACTCTGCCCTCCACTACCTTCAGAGTATTGCGTAGACGCTCGCTGCTCTAGAGTTTCCGAAGATCGTGACGAGCACGTGCTCCTTCACGCTCTCGACGGTACCAGAAGAATTGGTTCAGGAGCGAGAAGAGCACGCACGCGAGGGTCCAGAAGAGTGAAGACCGGGAGGGAGGGATCGTCCGTGACCGGAACCGTCAGCGTTACCTACTCGATCAGAGAATCTTCGGCTCCAACGGCGGCCGTTACCTTCACGATTGGGCAAGGAGACGGTCTTCTTCGTCGGTGGCTAAGTGACGGTCTCTTCTGTTGCTGTGCCAAACTTCATCTGTCGTGATTGCCAAGTACCAAAGAGGCTCGTGGTGGGTGAGGCCAGTGGTGGCGGAGGCAAAATAAACCCTGTTTGCAATGAGTGGGAATTTGATCAACTTTTTTTTCTTAATCACAAATTCCTTAATTACAATAATTAACAGTCTAAACTTTTACACACATCACCAAATTACCCTTATATTAACATAATTTCATCCCGCCCCCCCCCCCCCCTTCACATGTTATAATCTTATTGGACACTTAAAAATTTTCACCCATGAGAGAAACTCTTCCTCTTCTCACCCTAGGATGACGTCATTTTTGCGTGCGTGCGTGGATGTGAAGGGAAGAAGAGGCAACCCGCCACCACCACCCCACACCACGACGACGAGCTCCACAGTATCGTCACCAACTCCGAGATGCTGTCGCAACTCCCAACGAGAAGAACAGTGGAAGAAGAAGCTTGGACCTTGAATCGCGTCACGCCTGAGTCAGGGCTTCAAGCTCGCCGGCTTTTGTGGAAGAAGGAAGAACCCCCAAGTTTCGAAGGAGGACGTGGCCACATGCCTTGAATGTTGAGGTACACCGCCAAAGGAAGCCAAGATGCGCTGTCCGCAGAACCTGGTGCCACCATGGACATGAGAACGCCGCCACAAACGCAGCAAGGAAGAGGGAGGAGGGGGTCGGCAGCTGCTGACCTAGAAGCAGCTAGGTCTTTTCCCTTGAAAGAAGAATCAGCCCTTGACCAGTGGGAAAAAAATATAAAAGAATAGAAAGAATGTGGTTAACAGAAAAAGGCCATGATTAGGAAAAAAAAAAAAAAACCTCAAAAGAGCCCTTATAAAAAGAACAAACAGCCATCACCTGTAAAAATAATATAAAAGGGGCCTGGCAGGAAAAGATTTATTCAAAAGAAAAAAGAGAGAGAGAGAGGAAAAAGGGCAGAGGAATAGGGAGTGGAGGAAGAGGGAAGGGAGAGTACGTAGAGGGAGAGTGTGTTGTGATACCGAGGGAGAATAGGAGGTAGTGAGAAACTCTAGTTGTAAAAAAATAAAATAAAAAAAATTTAATTATAATTATTAAAAAAATTGATATAAAATAATTTTTAAAATTAAAAATTAAGAATTAAGAAAAGTTTAAAATATATTTAAGACAAAGTTAGTTGTCACCTATGCCGTGTAACTACAAATGGTACATGTGCATGGTAACCATAATATTAATGAGATGGTTGCACTTCAATACAAAAGGGTACTCTACAATGCAATGATGCCCTCAAAAATGTATCAGGAGAACGAGAACATCTATAACCATTGAAACATAGGATCAAGATCTTCTCAATCAAATGGAGATGAGAAACCAAAAAGAAATAATTATGTTAGAAAGTAATGAACTATATTATTGAGATTGGGCATAAGTCCTTGGGAGAATCACACTCTAAAAACTAGCTATTAGGGAGGGAGAGCCCAAGGCCTTATAAGGCCCCTCTTGCAAGGAAATCCCCCGATGTGGGACTTCGTTACAATACTCCCCCCTTCAAGAGCCGACGTCCCGGCGGCTCCCACTCTACGGCACTTCACTCGGCGCTTCACTCAGCCTCTTGCTGGTTAACCTCTCCGGTCAGAACCCTCCGTAGGTAGCCCTCTCCGGTTGGCCGGTTCTCAATGAAAGCACCATTGTAACAATGTAAATTTGTAAATGCTTGAATTATGGAATTGATAGAACAATTTGTGGTATTTTCTGCATTTGGAGTATTTGAATTACAAGAGAAATGGATGATAATGGAAAAATAGAGAGAAGAAGAATCCTTAGAGGGAGGGTAGGATTAGCTCAATATCATTTTCCATACCCTCTAATTCTATTCTCTCACTATTTATAATATTCTAGATACTAATAGGGTTATTGGGTCATAGACCCATTCCTACTTGTTACAGATTATTATTTAAATGAATGATAAAGATGTGAGCATAATATTCCTCCCTTCAGCTTTCACTTTGAGATTGAGAGAAGCATTTGTATACTCTGCTGATTCATTTACACTTTACGGGGCCTCCAAGATATATTTGTCCCTCATTAAATGTAAGAGTAATGCATAATCTTTCGTAGAAAAATAATTTCATTTCTTTGAATTGAAGGAATAAAGTAACATGGCCGTTTTATTTATTCAAGATTTAGCTTGTATATCTTGAATATATCTTCAATAAGTAATAATGCACACTAATTCAACTGGTTGACACTTTGTATTTTTTAAGTAAGGTTTTAGGTTGAATTTAGTGAATTCAAAAAATTAATGTGAAAGAGTTTTACATTCTTAGACCTTGACTTTGTGTCAAATTACACAAAGTCTAATACACTTTAAGATTACATAATAATATTAATAAAAAAATAAGTACAAATTTTAACATCTTAAGAGTCAATTTGTATAGCTCGTGATGAAAATTGGTTTGGAGTATAATAATTTTAAGGTTAATTTACATGGAATGCAATTTAATCTATTTTAAGAGTAATTTTTGCAACAACCCTATCTAAACTATTAAAAATGTGTAAACACGTTATCATTCATGTCAAAATATACTAGTCGGATTATATATCTATCTAATAAGCTCAACAATATTATTGTGGGGGGGGGGGGGATAATAAAGTGTTTGCGTCCAAATATTATTACTCTAGTTTTTGTAATGAACAATGCATGAAAAATATAGGTTGACATTTTATTTTTTATTTTATTTCTTCAAATATTAAGTATAATTAAAATATATAAATGGACATCTGGTAGGCAATTTTCTTTTGGAATTTAGCAAAAAGTGAAAAGTATCCTCGGAGAGGGCTGGTTCCGTCAGTCATAGTATGCCCGTGAGCGTGAGAGAGTAACTCTACCGTTGTTCCTCCACTTGATAGCTTCTGCTGCTGCCGCCTGTTGCAATGTTGTCAAAGTGCCATCTCGTCTCCCACTCCCAAATTCCTTCGATTCCCAACCGATCCCTCACTCTCCAACCTAATTTCGCATCTTCCAGAGTCAGAGCCATGGCCTCCAATTCCAACGGGCCCCAAGCCGCTCCTCTACTTCTCAACGACACCGAACTCAATCGCTTCGCCCACGTCGCTAACAAAGTCGCCGACGCCTCCGGTGAAGTTATCCGCCGCTACTTCAGGCAGAAATTCGACATTCTCGACAAAGATGATCTCAGTATGCTCCTCCATCGCTTACCAAGTTCCGCTTTCGAGCTTTCAAATTTACAATGCTTCTGATTCTTTTATGTTTGATAATGGATTCACTTACTGCTGCAGGTCCAGTAACAGTCGCAGACCAATCTGCTGAGGCTGCTATGATTTCAACCATATTAGACAATTTCCCTTCTCATGCAATGTGAGTATTTAGCCCTAAATGCATTTACGCTCAATCAGTTTTGCGTTTCGTTCTAATACAGACTACTGTAAATGAAATACCATCATGATTCAAACGAACTGGGGAACTCGTATTACTAGCTCCATTGAATTACACACTCATTTCTGCATTTCCTGATGATGTGGAAGCGATGGAAGTGATAACCAGAATTTAACTATAACATTAACAACTCAATGGAAAAATATGTAAAGTGATAAGTAGGATCTTACTGTAGTTAAATTACTGTAGCACGAGCCTGAATTTTCCACTAAATTGCAGTTACGGAGAGGAAAACGGGTGGAGGTGTAAAGAAAACAGTGCTGACTATGTTTGGGTGTTAGATCCTATAGATGGGACAAAGAGCTTTATCACTGGTAATTTTCTTTTTATGTATATTTTTTTTTTCTCCTGTAAATTCTTATTGTTGGGCCAAAGTACTAAAATTTCACTTTGATTCCGCTTGCTCTGTATCCGTCCTAGGGAAACCCCTATTTGGTACTCTCATTGCTCTTCTACAAAACGGTACACCAGTATGGATCTCTCTCACAACTTGATTGCTTCACATTGTATCTTCCTTGAACTTGTAGCATATTGTTACAACTTTCTTGCTTAATAATGAAAGACAAACTGTATATTCGATCATCCTCGCATCTTTGCTCAAATAGTACATTGTACACAAGCTGAGGATGTTGACAAAATGAACTACAAATGTAATCGATGCTGCCAACATTTTTAGTTAATTGAGTAGTAAACTTCTGGTTGAGTTTGGTTCACTTTTCTTCAGATCCTTGGCATAATTGATCAACCTGTGTTAAGAGAAAGATGGATTGGGATAACTGGAAAGAGGACTACACTGAATGGACAAGAGGTGTCCACACGCACTTGTGCGAACCTCTCTCAAGCATACTTGTATGCTTTTCTTCTTTTTCCTTTGCAAACTTTGTTTTGAGGGGTTTCTTTGAGTGGAAGAGGGAAAAGAAAGCTGTTCTTGAACAAAAGTAGTTGACATTTACATTGATCATGTGCAGCTTTTGACATGGTTACTATTGTTTTACAAGTCTTACTGGTAGAAGATCTGTATGTCTCACCAATTTTTCCCCATTAAGGTACACTACAAGCCCACATCTGTTCAGTGGAGATGCAGAAGAGGCATTCATCCGTGTTAGGAACAAGGTCTGTTGCATTATTAACATATATAACTTGGATTGAGAAGCTTTGCTGCAATGGAATTTCTTTTCCAAAAGATATACCTAGATCTACTATTGATGTTCATTTATTCCTGTTTTGCATGCACTCTACAGGTTAAAATTCCATTATATGGTTGTGACTGCTATGCATATGCTCTTTTGTCTTCTGGCTTTGTGGATCTAGTTGTTGAGTCTGGTCTGAAGGTATTCTGTTTTATATTTTCTCACCTTTGGTTGCATATTTGACTCAAGATTTTTTTAACCTGAGTGAGTTTGGTATAGGAGTAAAAAATGAAGGCAGAAGTTCGTTATTAATTATTTGAGTATCTTCTTTGGACGACCTTTGTATTTCAGCCATACGATTTTCTTGCATTGATACCTGTTATTGAAGGCGCTGGAGGTGTCATAACTGATTGGAAAGGACATCAACTTTGCTGGGAAGCTTCTCCCCTTTCAATGGCAAGTACGTGCTTTCTCTTGGTCTTCTTGCCACCTTAAAATGAATGAAACCTTAAAGCCACAACTTTTTACCACTTAAAACCCGGTCTTCATTGGGCTCCATTGTTGTCTTCATGAAATGCATGTGACAGGTTATAACGTTGTAGCGGCTGGTGACAAGCAGATTCATCAACAGGCTCTAGATTCATTGCAGTGGAAGTGACACCACGGATGGTAGTAACCTGAATTTGCAATCTTCTCTCTGAAAGTGGTGGTGCGGTTTAGATGTTCCTAAGGATGTGTACTATGATATTTATTGATTGTTCGGCATTTATAATTTAACTACTTGAAAAGCTGGTACTAATTCTACAATAATCTCCTGCTGAAGTTGTTAGTCTTTCTTTCTCGATTAGATGGGCTAGATATGGTCACGAATTTTTTAACACATTGAAGGAGTTCACAAATTCAAAATAAGACAATTAAACACGATTGAAAGACGAGACAAAATTAAGAAACAAGATTGAAAGATCCATATAAAGCTTTACAAGGTTAAGAAATCTGTCTTAACTCAAATTTTAGAACTTGTTTAAGGCGTTAGTATTGCATGTGGTAGTAGTCATACTGCTGTTTTAAGTTAACGTTGTTATATATTGGATGGTCAAAGTGAGGTTAATGTTAATGGGAAGGAAAAAAAAGCTAGATATTTTTATATTTTTGTGTCAGAAAAGTAACATGAAGCAGACGTTAATTCATAAATTAATTATGGAAACGTAGCTAAATATTGCCTCGTGTATACTATATTCTGTAAATTTTGTTTTAGGAGTTACGTAAATGTTATTATTTCCAACTTAATCCCTACAATTCTGAAAATTTTAATCCAATTCTCATAAACATAAGTATTTCACCATTAGTTATCTCTTACATTTCTGTATTCCAAGTAATTATCACCGGGAAATCCTAAATCTCCGGTTTAAAATTACGTGACAAACTGAACAAAAAAGGGAAAGATCACAGTCAACAGAAGACAATATCTGAGTAGCACGTTGATTCACGAAAATAGCTTTCAGTCACAGGCAATTGCACGTTTTCTCCAACTCAAGACAAATGTGATCACGGGCATTTTCCTTTCAAAATTCACATGTTCTCTACGCAAGTTCGATACGGATGGTAATGGAGCGAGTTGGGGCAAGCTTTGGTTCAACCCGAAATTCGTCTCAACCCACATCTTACTCATACTCATTTTTGAATTTAATTTACACTAATTAATTTATATTTTTTTGACACGACGAAAGAATATATAATCATTATATTAAAAGAATCACAAACCCATTAACTATTGCTTTTAATAATTGAAAAGCAGGTGAGGTTTAGAAATCATTCTACCCGTTCTTCAATATTAGTTCATTTTACTTTTTTGATTCATAAATAATTCAATGCATTAAACATAATTACCAATGAATTTAAAAAATAAAAGAAAAAAAATTGGGAAACGAAGTGAGTACTAAGAAAAATTATACTAAGATTAGATAGTGTATGAATACTCCATATCATCTTAGCCGTTCAACTTGCGAAATGTATGGTACAAGTTATAAATCAGACCACCGCACCTCATAAACAAGATAACAAATAACAAATAACAAATGTAAATAGTAGAGTTCTTTCTTCGCTTTGAAATTCAAAAAGGAAAATGAAAAGGTGATGTAAATAATGTACATGGGATTCTGCAACCTATAATTAACAGAGAGCAAAATGCAAAGCTCATGAAAACATGTTCAAGACAATACAGCATGACTATATTGGTTAGTGGCTGGAAGAGACCAAACAATGGAAATGGTGTACTCGCTCCAGAAGTCCTTTGGACCACGCCAGAGGACGATAGATGCGCCAACAACAAATTGAATTCAATCTTTTCCAAAATCTGCAATATAATGCGCACTTGCTTCTAGTTTCTTTCCTTCATTCAATTTGCGCGCAGCCTGGAAGGATAGAAAGACAAGCAAAGGGTTAGTATTCAGTTTCCTAATTTAGCACAGGTGTACAGCCCCAAAATTATGATTATAGTTGTATTGGAATAAGCCATGCACAGATGAATCCCTACCATCCACTACAGCACTAGTGCATTCTATCACACCTAACAAAGTTAAAACCGATGGTACTGTTTGTGTTACCTCATAAACACCAACCCATTCTATTCATCAGAGATCACAATAACATAAAGGATCTACTTAAGTTGTTATCGAATGGAAGCACTTTACCTTCATGAAATCTTCATGAATTACATAATCACGTTCTGCACGAATGGCAGCCATCCCAGCTTCGGTGCAAACATTTCGAAGATCAGCTCCATTGAACCCCTATAAGTCAATACAGTACATTAAACCATCGGTAAAAGAATGTGAAATGAATTGGACATGTATAGGTATCCTTAGTCTACCTCAGCAAGCTTAACAACTGCTTCATAGTCTATTTCACCATGTTTTGCAATTCCAGCAGCATGGATTTTGAGGATTTCCATCCTTGATTGCTCATTTGGTAATGGAATTTCAATTTTCCGATCAAGTCGACCCGGGCGAAGAAGGGCAGGGTCAAGGACATCAGGCCTATTTGTAGCCATAATCATTTTAACCTAGATACAACAAACAAGTTTGTGTGTTGTCATTTTTCTAACCAAGTGCGGATCTCCTAAATCTTGTGAATAACAAAACTTAAAAAAAGGAAATCACCTTTCCAAGTTGATCAAATCCATCTAGCTGGTTAAGCAGCTCCATTAGAGTTCTTTGAATTTCGCGGTCAGCACTTGTGCCCTCACTGAAACGCCGTCCACCAATGGCATCAATCTCATCCATAAATATGATGCACGGCTAAACAAAAGGATGGAAACAGTAATAAACCAATTCAAATATGCATTGAAAATAAAAATAAAAATTCCTGTATGAGGCAATGGAAAGCTCTTGCTACCTGATGATCACGAGCATATCCAAACATTTCCCTAATCAGCCTTGCACTTTCACCAATATACTTATCAATTATAGCACTGGATACTACCTGAACAGAATGCAATTTTGATTAAAAAAGTCACATCAAGCGCTTGGTTCACAGAGCAGAAGAATGAGGCAGAACCTTCAAGAAGTTAGCATCTATATTGCTGGCAATAGCTCTCGCTAATAATGTCTTCCCAGTTCCAGGAGGTCCATAAAGAAGAACACCCTGTAAAAAATAAAACAAATTTAGTTCCTCTTTCTCTAAAGAAGACATAATCTTAGGCCATACAAATGTTTCTGGAACATCCACACCTTGGGTGGTTTGATTCCAATCCTACGAAACAACTCGGGATTCATAAGAGGCAATTCAATTGATTCCCTGAGTTCTCGAATCTGATCTGAAAGCCCTCCAACTGCAGAGTAGCTAACGTTTCCTGGGTCTTCATGAAGCATATTATATACAACTGGATCAACCTATCAAACGATGCATAAAATACATACGCATCAGAGATATAGAATAGCAATCAGCCGGATTATGAATGATTTAGGAGTGGGTGATGGATGTACCTCACGAGGAAGAATCCGCATAATGGTGAGCGTAGTCATATCAAGAACCACTCGAGTGCTTGCAGTTAACTTCTCCTTGTCTACCTTACTACGACAGCCAACTACATATCTTGGTCCACTGCTCGCTTTAACTATCACTGAAAGGATTCAAATAATACGCATTGCTTATAAGATTGTCTAGAACCAATTCCCCAACTTATGACTAAAAGGAGGAGAGATCAAATAGAGTATGCAACAAGATTACTGCATTGCATAAATTACGGATATGCTATGCTTGTCTGTGTATGGAAAAGAGGAAGGTGACAATCTTAGAATGAAAATCACATTGCAATTGCTAGCTACAACATGAATGTGGAACATTTGAAAGTGGAACCTCAGTCATTTAAAATAAATGATGTAAATGTGAGTTGGAAATGATTTTCCACCCTCTATGTGCATTTCAAAATATCTAAACTAGAAAATTATGATTACCGCGTTCGTTGTCAAGAGGCCTTAGAACCTCCCCAATGATTTGGCCAACACTCTGAAGGGACTTCAAATCATCCTCAGTTTTCGCCAAATCGTTCTTTGAAGCCCGCAAATTCTCTCTAACTGAGTACAATTACAATATACTTACAAAATCAATTCACCAAAACACCACATTGGTGACGCGTAGCACTAAAACTAGCTTTTCAAAATACAAACATTAAAAACTAAGAGAAGCCATTGATCTTAGGTGGAAAAGACTTGAAATTGCATCGTACAAGAATCTGAAAGAAGAGAAAGAGGAAGAATTAGGGTTTGGTGATAGGAGTAGGACCTGCTCGGACTCTGGAGTCAAGCTCCTTATGCTGGAGGAGCTTCCTGCGGTACTCGGTGGCCGCAACGCGACGTCGTACGCTTTCCTCTGTCTCGTTCGACATCTCTTCCTCTCAACAAAACCAAAGGCAGCAATGCTGCTTCTACTTCATGTTCTCCCAATATATATAATGGAATCACGTTCTGGGTCCAGGAACTGAGCTTGCCGCCTGAGCAAGAAACCTACATTTATTTTAAATAAATAAATAAAAGAAAGAAAAGAAATGATTAGATAAATACGCATGCTTTAGTAATTGTTCTCTCTTCTAAGTTAAAATTAAATATTAAATATTTTTTTTAAGGGAAGTTAAATTAAACATAAAATAAGATTATTACTAAAGAGTTTAATTGTTTCCATTAAAAAAAAGTCACGCAATAACAATGTAATTCTTTTTTATTTTTTTTTTATTTCTATCCAATCAAATCTTAAGCAAATTATTTTAATTCTCTTTTCCTACTATTTTAAAAGTAATGTATATCCCATAATAAAAAAGAAAAGAAAAGAAAAGAAAGAAGTAATGTACATGTAAAAATTTGATTGGACTAGTGTGTAAAATAAATTTCATATTATTAATATATATCAATTAAACTCAATGTGAACAAATCCTCCTTATTTATTTATTTTTTTGATAAAAACAATTCCTCCTTAGTCCTTACGGATTAAGCCATCTTCCAGTTTGGGTTTATGGATTAAGATCATTTTTTTACCGTTTGTTTATAATATTTTATTAAAATTTTCTATTATGCAAAAAATTTATTCCCTCTCTTGCTAATGTTGGAGTATATTATTAACTATCCAAGAATTTTTCATCCAACAAACGAGTCTTCCTTACTCCTATATCATACCGAACCTTGAGTTACTCAGTACATAGTATCTATATTGCAAGCATCCAGACTCGAGATAATGAATGCTCCAAACCCACCATTTGCGACAACAATCCAAATTCCAAACCAAACACGAGCAGAGGAGATGTGTGTGTTTGACCTGTTCAAATCAAATCCCCCACAACCATTTTGGACCCCTCCTTGTTTCTCTTGCTAAATGCTAAATAAAGCCCCCAAAAGAAGAAAGAGCACGAGAATTCCCAAACACAAAGTACCCCGCCACATCCTTTGCCTAATTACGTGAGAGACTGGGATTGATGAAAAGAAAAAACACACCCTCTTTCCTTAATCAAGCCACTCCTTCATCTTCGATGCCTATCCTCCTCCTCCTCCTCCTAATTCTCTTGTTCATCTCTTCTTCCACCACCTCCGCAGCCACAACCCCAACCCCTGCTTCCTCCCCCACCTTCAAGCCAAAAGACAACTTCCTCATCGACTGTGGTACACAGAGCCCAACCACCCTCCCCGATGGAAGACAATTCAGGTCCGACACTCAATCCAACTCCTTCTTGCAAGCCAATGACGACAACAAAGTCTCTTCATCCAACAACGACGACAATGCAAATAATTCCCCTATTTACTCAAACGCAAGGATCTTCATGCAAGAAGCCAAATACTCCTTCCCCTTAACCCAACCGGGATTCCATTGGCTCCGCCTTCATTTCTACGCAATCAAAAACGACATCTTCGATCTTCAAAAGGCCACTTTCTCTGTCAACACCGATAAGTACGTCCTCCTCCACAGCTTCAACGTCAACAACACCGACAAGCCCATCCTTAAGGAGTTCCTCATCAACATAACAGAACCTAGATTCCCAATTTCATTCATTCCAATCAAAAACTCAGCTGCGTTCATCAATGCAATTGAACTCGTTTCCGCTCCCGATTACCTCATCTGCGACAATGCTGCAGCGCTCTTCCCCGTTGGGGAATTTTCAGGGTTAAGCAAATACGCTTTTCAACAGGTTCACAGGCTCAACAATGGAGGACCCCTGATCACGCCGGCGAATGACACGCTCGGAAGGACTTGGGAACCCGATAAGGATTTCCTGGCGAACAAGAACTTGGGGAAGAGTTTCTCTGTGGCTACCAGCGCCATCAAGTTCCCTAAAGATACGCCGACGATTTCGCCTCTCGTCGCGCCGCAGACGGTGTACGCTTCTGCCACCGAAATGGGCGATGCAGGGGTTAACCAGCCCAATTTCAATGTCTCTTGGAAGTTTGATGACGTGGACCCTGCTTTCAGCTACCTTGTTAGGATGCATTTCTGTGACATTGTGAGCAAAGGGCTTAATGAGCTTTACTTCAATGTTTATGTCAATGGGAAAATGGCGATTCCTAATTTGGACTTGTCAGCTATTACTGGCGCTTTGGCAACACCTTATTACAAAGACATTGTGGTGAATGCTTCGTTGATGTCTCAGGGGCTAATGGTTCATATTGGTCCCGCGAAAGCCGAGGGTGGGAACGCCAATGCCATCATGAATGGCATTGAGGTTTTGAAGATGAGCAACTCTGTGGATAGCTTGGATGGAGAGTTTGGTGTTGATGGGAGAAAGGCCGGAGGTTCCAGCCACGGGACGGTGGCGGCGGTCGGCTTTGCAATGATGTTTGGAGCATTTGTTGGTCTTGGTGCCATGGTCATCAAGTGGCAGAAGAGGCCACCGGATTGGCAAAAGAAGAACAGCTTCTCTTCGTGGCTGCTCCCTCTGCATGCCGGCGACACGAGCTTCATGAGCAGAAAGACCTCAATGGGGTCTCACAAGAGCAATGTCTACTCTTCAACTATGGGTTTGGGCAGGTAGTATAGAACCTGAGAATTGTTGAATTGGAAGTGATAACTTGATTGATTAACTTAGCAAAAAAGGCTTATAGAGATATCCTGTCACATGCTAACAGAAACAGAAAACCAACTAATTTACTTGTCAGCTGGCTCTAACTAACGCAAGTGTTACTAACCATAAGTAACTAACTTCCAATAGGTACTTCTCCTTTGCCGAGCTGCAGGAAGCAACCAGGAACTTTGACTCCAATGCCATTATTGGTGTTGGAGGATTTGGTAATGTCTATTTGGGTGTGATTGATGAAGGGACAAAGGTTGCAGTTAAGAGAGGGAACCCGCAATCAGAACAAGGCATCAATGAATTCCAGACAGAAATTCAGATGCTGTCAAAGCTAAGGCACAGGCACTTGGTGTCCTTGATTGGTTACTGTGATGAGAACTCTGAGATGATCCTGGTTTATGAGTACATGCCTAATGGACATTTAAGGGATCACCTTTATGGGAATAACTTGCCTGCCCTTTCATGGAAGCAGAGGTTGGAGATCTGCATTGGAGCAGCACGCGGCCTTCACTACCTCCACACTGGCACCACACAAGGTATCATTCATCGTGATGTTAAAACCACCAACATCTTGCTTGATGAGAACTTCACGGCCAAGGTCTCCGATTTTGGGCTCTCAAAGGATGCTCCTATGGGACAAGGCCATGTTAGCACTGCGGTGAAGGGTAGCTTTGGATATCTGGACCCTGAGTACTTCAGGAGACAACAATTGACAGATAAGTCAGATGTGTACTCGTTTGGTGTGGTCCTGCTTGAGGCAATTTGTGCAAGGCCAGCAATTAACCCTCAGTTGCCAAGAGAACAAGTGAACTTAGCTGACTGGGCAATGCAGTGGAAGAGGAAAGGGTTGCTTGACAAGATCATTGACCCTCTCCTTGTTGGCTGCATCAATCCCGAATCGATGAAGAAGTTTGCCGAAGCCGCCGAGAAGTGCTTGGCTGAGCATGGGGTTGATAGGCCTACAATGGGGGATGTGTTGTGGAACTTGGAGTATGCATTGCAACTTCAAGATGCTTTCGCACTTGGAAAGGCTGAGGATGTAACCAATTCCTCTGCTGCTGTGCCTACTTCTGCTGATACACCTAATCCCATCACCTTAGATGAAAGATCAATCCTTCATTCAGAAGAAGTAAATAATGTGCCAACAGCACAAGCGCCTGCAGCTACTGAAGAACATTCTGGAACCGCAATGTTTTCCCAGTTTTCCAATCTCAATGGCAGGTGAACTGAACTACCCAAATTGGTTTCCATGAATGTATCATCATCACATGGAGCAGCTGGAACTGTATGTATATGAACTTGATACCACACCAAGAAGTTTCAATCATAATAGCATAGCCACGGATGATGGCCTCTTCGAAGATTTTGGCCTTGTTTTGTTGTATATATTGGTAGTGTGTGACTTGTTTTTTCTTCTAGATACTCTAGCAAACAACTGTATCAGATCTGATGTATGGTACGATTAACGCAATGGTGTGTAAATATTTTATGTATACATTCAGTGCCATTATCCATATCATATGGTGTTATATAGTCCAACTGTAGACGTAAAAGTTTATTGCAATATAGTGATTGTAGAAGCAAGTTCAAAGAAACTGACTACTGACACTGGTTGTAACAGCAAAATGCCCTTTTTACCTTTCAAAGCCATGTTTTGCGCAGCATCTTCTCCTGAATGTGCTTTTGCTATAAAAGAATTGCAGCCGAAGCAGTTGTTTACAGTTTACTTCCCTACAAAAAATAAAATAAATAAGCGTGGATTGTAAAAGTTACCTCAGTAACCACTTAAATACATTATTGCATTTGCAGGTGAATATAGTAGCAAATTAGATCTTTGTCAAATGAGAAATAACACAAAAAGCATAATATATTAGAGTGTTTTGCATTTGTACCAAATTTTATAAGATACCCCAAAGACATGACCATGGTAATAAAAGTAGACCCATCTGTAAGATTTCAACCTTGTAATGCTAAGTGGAGATAATGTGCCCACTCCCTAACTCAATATTTACAACAAAGTCAAGAAGATATAATAAATAGTTTTGATATTCAATCCAGCCATGTCTGCAACAAATTATAATGAAGTAATTATTGGAGTAAATTCTGTTGTACGTTGTATTTCATAGCAGAAAAATGGTGACCCTTTGTTTCCAACCAACTATTATAGTTGATCCGTTGTGTATGGAACTATAATGTTGATGTTAATTGTTACCTAAAAGCCAAGAGAGAGGGAGGACTGTGTGGGAGGGGAGGGTACTTCTAATGCAGATTGACACTTCTAACAATTATGATGCCAAGATGGACTTACACTTCCTTCTAGATTAGTAAAATCAAATTGTAGCAACTTTTCTTTATTCAAGTTTCCACAAGGTACAACACTTTGCATTGGTTAATTATACATCATCACTGAGGCTGATTAATAATTTGATACAAAGGATTGCTGTAAATTAGCCATTTAAAATTTAAACTATAATCCCTCTAGTTCTGACACCGAACCGAAGGGCCATGCAAATCAAATCTTTTTCCATAAATTTAAACCAGTTCAATTTTATGAGACTCCAAGGTAGGTCCAAAGTGTATATTAGTCAACAAATTTTGAAAAGACAATATGACCATTTGGCCAAATCTATACTCTATTATGGTTCCTCTCTTTTAGGTATCCATCTCTAAAATGGATGGTTGGAGTGCCTTCTCTTCTCCATTCTTATTATTAATTTTTTTTTATTTTTTTGTAAATTTTTGTGTTTGGCGGCTGCGGAAGGTGGTGGTAACATACTAAAATGAGAAATGAGGATATAGGGATAGGAGAGCACAATTTACATATATACATTCCCTGAAAATAGTTTCATCTTAAATGATTGAGATATGAGAGGAAGTGTAGACAAGAATGTGGTCATAATCCTGTCTCGATATAGACCGGACATAATGGGTGCAAATTTTAATTGATTCAAAACAAACCCCTACCCTTAAACGAATGAGCTTCTCATGTAATTTTATGCTTAAATTGAGTCACAAGTTTCTCATACTATATAATTAACTGTATAGAATCCCAAAATTTGTGTCATTGATCTTTCTCTCCTTCCCTGCTAAATGGACCAAGAAATGGACAATCTGATATTCAGCATGGGTTCACTTGGAAAAAGTTTTCCACAAAAGTAAGAGCATTCAACTACAATAAAACGAAAGAAAGGAAAAACAAATTCTAATTGTGTTTTCAATTACTTATTTTTGTGGTTTCAACCGTGCAAGAATATACTTGTGACTTTGTGTAAGCAGGAGAGGATTGTCAAGGTACTACTCAGGTAAATCAAGGTCATTTACTTGCATAGCAGATGTGCATTGTGTGGAGGATTTGAAGAAACCGGAACATCCCGATGCAAAGAAAAGGAAGAAACATTCCCACAGGAAGGAATTGCTCAACCTTCCTCTCTATCCATGTCGAAGGGCACCCAGCTGCGCTCAGATAACTACACCTTATGTCAATGCATAGAAGGCTAAGATCGCTCTCCTTTCTCCTATGTTATATATATATGTGTGTGTGTGTTAAATCTTCCCATGCCTATGTTGTATATACATGTAAAAGCAAATTGTTACGCTTTTACGTGGCTCCTATGCAGTGTACCGTATCAGTAGAGACTAGAGACACGTGAAATGAAAATTTATGATTCAGTATAATCTTTTTGGCCATTGCTTCTATATGCATATTATGGAGAAATAAAATTAAACATGTTCTTCACATATTTATTGCTATCCCAAACCAATGTTAGGAACACTACATTTCCTGATTTGAGACTTCCAGACTCTAATATCAGGTTAGAATTGAGTAAATCGAACTCTGGAGGAATGAATGTCCAAGTTATTATATAGAAGCTATTATGACGGTATCCATAACCCTAAGTAATAGTAAGGTGAACTCAACAAAAACTCTCCCAAATCTAAAAGATGAATCAAACGAGTCTAATGCAAAAGTTAAATTTGTTCTTAAATGATCTTATCTTTGTGCATTAATAATAGTGTTTTTTTAACTTTTAAATATATTATTAATTCATTATATTTAGATGTGTATTTAAAAGTTAAAAAATGACTTATTAACTGAAAAAGGAGGTAATATAATTAATTGATTGTGTGAATATTTTTTAACACGATTAAATATTAAAATAATTTCAATGCTTGTAGTAACTTGATTGCATTTAAAATTGATAGATATGATATGATAAATAGATCCGACAATGAAGAATTTAAAGAGAGAATGGGTGGAAGCTGGGAAAACAGGTTGCACTTACACACATGACACGGGCAACCCTACGGATGCGGGAAAGTGCATAGATGCCTGAACTTCACCAGAAAGATCCACGCTCCCCTGATGTGTAAAGTGTCCACTACATTGTTACCGAACGCCACGTGGATTCTCCTCCACCCCATCTTCATAAACCCATTTAGTTCCTCCCAATTTACAAAATTACCCTTACGTCGTCGTCAACGTTCCACTCCCACTCGAAATTCTTGGTCCATTCTGTGTACGGCGTACCAGCAGACCAAGCAAGAAAAACGTTGATAAAAACCCTTGACGCACCGTTCCACCGTGCTCAGCGTACCACTGAAACATTAAAGCTAGTTAATTAATTACCTAACATAATAAAAAATAAATAAATAAATAAATAGAAAAGCATTATAGTTTTTTCTGTGTTTTTCGTTTTCACCCTCAATAATCTTCTCCTGCGCTGCTTCCATTCCATGGCTAAACCGAAGGCTCCAAGACGAACCCTAGAGTCATACACAGTCAAACACATTAACAAAACCATCAGAGGTAACTTGTTTTCCTGGGAAAATTAGAAATTCGCTTCACCAGTTTCAGTTTTCTCGGGAAAAATTTGATTTATTTCTTCGCTTTCAGCTGAATTTCTTCTTTTTTTCCCCCTTAACATGCAATTCGCTGTTTTACTGTTGCCAGCGGGCGATTGCGTGCTCATGCGGCCGTCCGATCCGTCGAAACCGTCGTATGTGGCTAGGATCGAGCGGATCGAAGCCGACTCGCGAGGCGCCAACGTGAAGATTCACGTGCGTTGGTACTACCGGCCGGAGGAGTCAATCGGCGGCCGCCGCCAGTTCCACGGCTCGAAGGAGGTTTTCCTCTCCGATCACTTCGATGTTCAGAGCGCCGACACGATCGAAGCCAAGTGTATCGTCCACAGTTTCAAGAGCTACACCAAGCTCGATGCTGTTGGAAACGACGATTTCTTCTGTCGTTTCGAGTACAATTCCTCCAATGGCGCCTTCAATCCTGACAGAGTCGCCGTGTGAGTTCAACCCTTCCTTCCTTTAAAATTGTAGCCAGATAAATTATCTTTCTATGCCAGTCTTTGCCATGCTAAGTGCGAAATGTCCTCTTTTTTTTTTTTTTTTTCCCTTTGTGTTGGAATTTAGTTTCGCTCTTTATTTTATTGAGCAGCTGACAGCTATAGCTTGTTTTGGTTAATGGCCGTTGGCCATTTTGGGTCTTATTATGGATTGTATTTGGTCACACTGGTTATTCAACGAGTCTTGTGGTTGTTTGAATTATCGGAAGATATTGTTCAGTTTTATTTTATATCATTTAATAATATTTCATTTGTTTGTTCCGTTGGAGAGTACAAAGTAACAGCTTTCATGTTTGAATCAAGAAGCTCGAGTGATGCTCATTGCTTAAATTTTTGTTGCAGGTATTGTAAATGTGAGATGCCCTACAACCCTGATGACCTAATGGTCCAGTGTGAGGGCTGCAGTGATTGGTAAGTCGAGTACATATGCTGGTATTGGTGTTATATCTAATTTATTCTTGTCCTGCTTTATTGTTTTGCTTTAAGTTCCATCATCTGTTTGATTTTCTGGACTCTAGTATGTCCATTTCTGTAGATATTTTGCATCGTCCTGATGGATTTCATTTTAAATTTCAGATTTTTAGTCATGTTTTACCTCTTTTCTTCTGAATTCATGTGAGGCATCATTTTCACTTGCGTAAGACTCTCCAGTTATCTTAGACTATTCTTGCCATTGATATTTTGGTAACTGTTGTTGCTCAATGAATGCTACAATTCTTAATAGCAGCTGGTATGTTCAACTATTTATGTATTAATGATTGGTTGTTGGGTACATTTTCTGCTTCTGACTATGCAGTTACTATTTAACTTAAGCTCTCAATAACCCCCTATCTTTCATTACTCTGCTTCTACTCTTTTGTACACGGGTGGTGCATGCATTTAAGTGTTGTGTAACCTGTGTTTGTTTGGAATAAGTTTCTTTTGATTATCCTTACTTGTGATTATTCATGTATACTCAAGAAAGTAGTACTTTGAGCCAGTTATGTATTAAACTTTGAAGGCATCAAAGCATGCTTTACGTACAAGAGTTCGAGCCTAATATGTCTGTGCAGTGCCAGTGCCAACCCAGGGACTGATGAAGTCAAATCCAGGATTTATGATGTTGAATATGCAGATTAGCAAATTTATTTCTAAATAAGTTATCAAACATGACATGTAACACTGATACAATCAGCTTATTGAAATGAAATCTAAAGGACAAGTAATCAAATATAGCAAGTAACACTTTGACTCTGAATGACATTCTTGCTCTTTTTATAAATGTTCTTAATTTGGCATGACATTTCTTCTCTTACTGTTCTGTTGTCTCATTTATTTCATATTTATTTCCTTATTATGATTATCTTATATCCTATATCTTATATGGATAATCATTAAATTACTTTGTGTAAGAAATTTCATATTTTTTGTTTAAAAAATTGAGACAATCTGTGCATTTGGATTCATTATAGTACTTCAGTGCTTTTACACTTTTACATTTATTCTTGCAGTTGCACTTTACTCTTTGCATCAAATTCATGGCTTGGCTCTGAGGTCTCATAAAATATTACTTTTAAGCTGAAATAATAACGAAGATCCGAAATTTGGGGGGAAGATGATCCGTAGGATTAGTTTCTTTTCTGAAAAACTAAAAGATTTTGGGATTTCGTTCCTCTTCCTTATTATGGAATGCCATCTTCTGTGTAATTATTCCGGTGCCAACTCAAATAGTAGCAGACAGACACTAATTAAGGAACATCCTTAGATTTATGGAGTGATGAACTTCACTTGGCCAATCCAACTAATTATAGTCTTGGTCACCTAATGAATTCATGAAACAACATAATTCCATGAAGATTGTTTTTAAGAGAAGAGAACATCAATTTAATCGCCATGAATTTATGAATCCTCATCATTGTTGTCATTGATCTTGGGAAGTTGACCATTCTGTCTCTAAAACTAAATTAAGGCCTGCTTTGTGACTGTTGAGATTTTATGCTTATTTTTGTGTGAGTCATCATGAATTCGTAAGGTTTACTTGAAAGCCATTGTTAAGAATGGACTCTGAAGATCGATCTTGAGGACGCTACTAGTTTGTTTGTTAAACCATGTTAAACAGAACAGATATTTATGGTTTCGGTATCTTTTTCTAAGAAGGTTTGAATTTAAAAATAGCTTGTGCTGCAAAATAGGCCTCTATAATGTGCGTATCCGGTATTTAGCATATCATTCTTGATTCAGGTTTCATCCTGCTTGTATAGACATGACTGTGGAGGAAGCCAAAAGACTTGACCACTTCTTTTGTGAAAGTTGCTCTGCTGAAGGTCAAAAAAAGCTGCAAAATTCTCATTCTACTTCAAGACTCTCGGATACAAAGGTAATTCTAATTACTGTTGGTTGATAGTCTGAGCTTGCTTTTCAGTACTTAAATACTGTTTTTTTTTTGCACCCATCTTTTTGGGTTTTTTTTTAAAAAAAAATCTTCAAGATAAATACATAAATTGGGACAAAAGAATGACCTTTTTAGAAAAAGGAGGAGGAATCCTATACTGTCCATCGAAGCATGTGAGGCTTCATTTTGAATCGAGTAATGTCTGGGAGACCTAACAAATCAACCAGCACATTTTGATGAATGACACTTGGTATTCTACTTCCTATTTTGGCTCTTAAAATGTCATTGTCATTCATCAAAGTGTGTAAGTTGATAAGTTAGGTTTCCCAAACAATTTTCTTTTGAATCACTTGAATTAGTAATGCCTAAAGCAGGAAGGCATTTTATTCAAGCCACGTGTTTATGGAAATCTGTCTATAAATTTGTCAATTTTAAATTTGGATTCTTCTCCATATCCAAAAAAATCTAATATGGTTTGAGCTAGGTGGTGTTGCGCATTTCAAGGATAAGAAAAATGAGAGACCCCAGTTTTCACTTAAATTTTCTACTGCGAAAGTGAAGAATTGATATATTAGCATCTACGTTTTGGTTGGTTTTGCAGGTGGACACTAAACGCCGTCGAAGGTAATAGAGTGATATCGTATACGTAAGCATAAAATGCAGTAGATCTATATAATGGAGGTACTAGAGACCTTACTTTTCTGATCCTGGGTAGCTATAAACAAACACGTAGACAATGTTATCTAAAGTAAACTAGTCTTTCTACTTTCGTGGAAAGAGACTAATTTGGAAATGTTTGCCATATCTATTTGGTTTGAATATTCAGCCTGTTTCTTTTAGAAGCCGAGGAAGTATTTCCGTGTCTGTAATTATGTAATGTAGATTCTATATCTCTTCTTGTCCTTGTTCTTTCTCGGACTTTGTATAGTATCTTGACTTATATATGAGCAGCAGACAACTTTATTTTTGCTGGAAAATGTAGGCATCGATATACTATTTACTGGTAATGGCACCGTGTTGTTGGCACTATGGCATAAAAAAATTTTAGACCAATGAAAAATGCCATTAGGAAAAAGAAAAGAATAGTAAAGTCGAGCATTTTTTTCATTATCAGAAAACAAAACGTTAGATACAAACAGTATCAAAGCCGATGATTTGACTCCAACGTGTTTGTGCTTGGGTGTGTTATCACCCCTAGAGTATTGTTTGTCAAGAGCACTCGAAGTTTTCACCGAGAAGGAAGCTGACCATGTATAGTGAGTGAGGGGTCGATGGTGCGGTTTTAAGTATGAGTATAAAATCACACATTTATACTAAGAATATATATTTAGAGATTTCAATTCAATGTCTTAAGGTTTTAATTTAAAATATGGGGTTCTATTTATTTTTGTGTCTCTCACTTATAGCCTCTTAACACGCTTTATGCCTAACACTAACCATGGTCAAAAGCACCTCAAACTAGCTCAATTGCGGCAAAATCTATAAAGTAGAATACAAATCCTCCTCCAAGTCTCACCAAGTGCACTTTCATTCCCTCCCTGCGAGGCTATGAACTATTACTTAAAAGGATTCAAACGATATTGCAGCAAAATTGAATTTGTAAAAAAAAAAAAAGAGGGGGGAAAATTATAGGACAAAGAAGAAAGGAAAAAGGTAAACAAAGCAAACAAAGCCCATTTTCTCAAGCGAGGAACTATTTGCAAAGCAAAAAGATATGCTTCGGCCCTCCTATGAAGGTAAGCAAAGCAAACTTCGGGCCTTTCCGCCCTCCAATGAATATATTTTTTTAAAAAAATTAAAAATTTAAAAATCATTTAAACTTCTATTGCAATATATTTTGATTTGTTGTTCCTTGATGATCCATGCATCACAAAAATTAAAAATTTATACATTTATTTACCACGTTTTATGCTTTATTTTAGAAATTTATTTTGCCGCAAGTAATAATTACTCCGCCCATTTAGAAAAGAACAAGAATTAAGGAAAAAAATATTACTAATATTAGCACAAAGTGTTTTGAACAGACAGAATTACTTTGCATTTGGATTTGGATCCTTAGCCTAGAATGAGCTCCCTCAATTTTGTTAAATAAAGAATGTTTTTTCATTTCTATAAAATTGAACTTACACTAACATGAATAAATAACAATAAGTTATTACTATACTACACTCCCGGGTTCAAATTTAAAGATAATTAAACTTTTAATTATTCACTTTAAATTAAACTTATTTTAGAAAATAAATTATTATCAAAATATAATAAATATATATTAATATGCTGTGACCAACTTATTTCTCAAATTTATGCGCGTTCAATTATTCAAACCGGCCCTAAATGCATTGATACATCTTTTCTGTGTATGGGTTTAGACCACTAACGTTTGAAATCCGTTTGTGCATATTCGAGATCATATATATTTGGAAAATGTAACACTTTATTGACGGATTTTTACCTTTTTATGGGTTCAAAAATAAAGATGTATGATTGAAGAAAAAAAATTACAGATGTATGGGCTTCGGTTCTGAATTTGCCACCTAATAACCAAGATTTCCATGAGCAAAGATGAATATGTATGTGTACCAGAATGAATTAACCAACTTGAATTTAAATTATTATATTTCACATAAATATTACATCGCAATTATAGTTCTACGTCTGACAATCACATAAACATTTCACATAAACATTATTTTGTATACAGTATGGTAAATTCAAGACACCATTTAACAAATTTAGACCCTATCAAAAAAAATTACACTTCTGAATTTGTCAAAAAGAGTGACAAATTCAGAACCGAAGCTCATACATCCGTAATTTTTTTCTCAGCCATACATTGAGAATACTTTATTTTTCCACCCATAAAAAGGTTAAAATCCCTATTGTTGAAGGAAAAATGGAGCAACCGAAAGCGCTATTCAGCGCAACTGACATTTCATCCAGCACCAAGTCCGCAAAATTGAATTTAATAAAAGGATTTCAAACGCATAAATTAATTGATAGTACGTAGCAATCTAAAACAATGAGCTGTTTTGGATGCCTAGTGCAGACTAAAAAAGGCCAAGAAGAAAATAAAAAGAAATGGAGCTCGGAATGCTCACGAAAGGGTTTCAAACCCGACCATCCTTCCAATTCTAAATTCTAAACAGTAACGTATATGCATTGGAAACGATAACTATGAAATATAAAGCAGATATAAACGACGTCCCACTCTCACGACTGTGATGACCCAAACGCGCAAACCAATTACAATTCTGGAAATGACGTTCTCTCGCATTCATTCTCCATGATACAACTGACACGTGTCCATACCGCATGGCCCCCGGCCCGGCACTTCACCGACCTCCCTAAAATTATCCAATCGAGACCGACATTTGCGGCCCCACAGTACACCTCCCCACGCTATCATCCACGTGTCCCACATCTCATTGGCCCGCTTACAGAACGATCAGCACAGCGTGTCTCTCTCTAGTTTGGCACACTTTCCCCTTTTCAGTTTCTTCCATCATCGCAGTTGCACACTCGCGCTCTGCTCTCTCATTGTTTCCTCTGTTACGTGCATCGGCCTCAAATTACGGCCGCATTCATAGTCATACGTGTCAATTAGTCGCACCCGTAGCGAGTGCGCTTGAGAGAGCGTTACTAAACTCTCATTTAATGCCTTAGCTTAATGCACACGTCGGTTACACTGTATGATTGGATTCTTTATTTTCTTAATCGCGTTTGATGCGCGTCGTGCGTACTATAAATACTTTCCCCCTCTTGCATTCCAAACTCATCCATTTGATTCCTGATTTCTCACGAAAGCAACACACTTTACTTTTAGCAGAGCCAGCTTGTGTGTGTTATATATACGGTTTACCGTTCCGTTTCATAGTCTCTCATTCAGTAAGTGATCATGGCAGAGGAGAACCAGAACAAGTACGAGACATCCGAGAGCAGTGAGGTGGAGATCAAGGACCGCGGGGTCTTTGATTTTCTAGGAAAGAAAAAGGAAGAAGAGAAGCCTCAAGAGGAGGTGATCGCCACCGAGTTTGAGAAGGTGAAGGTGTCTGAGGAACCTGAAAGCAAGAAAGAAGAGGAGGGAGAGAAGAAGCATAGCCTCCTGGAAAAGCTTCACCGATCTGACAGCAGTTCAAGCTCTGTAAGTTGTTCATCATTAACTAACTAACTGTCAACTGTCATATTACATATTATCTTCATGGATCATATTAAATATTAACATGATTTTTATTCTGTATATATGTCTGATCATTGATTTATGTGTTGAATTAAATTGCAGTCGAGCGATGAGGAGGTTGAGGAAGGAGGGGAGAAGAAAAAGAAAAAGAAGGAAAAGAAAGGGCTGAAGGAGAAGATCGAGGACAAGTTAGGTTGCGATCACGACAAGCACAAGGAGGGGCACGAGGACACGACGGTTCCAGTTGAGAAAGTTGAGGTTGATGCAGCACACCTAGCTGATGAAAAGAAGGGCTTCCTTGACAAGATTAAGGAGAAGCTGCCTGGTCACAAGAAGACTGAAGAGGTCACTACTACTACTACTACTACCCCTCCACCACCACCACCTGCTCCATCCGAGCATGCTGAGACTACCACTACTACTCATGAGGGAGAGGCCAAGGAGAAGAAAGGTATTTTGGAGAAGATCAAAGAGAAGCTCCCTGGTTATCACTCCAAGTCAGAGGAGGACAAAGAAAAGGAGAGTGCCTCTCACTGAGATCAATGCAATTTGGGACCCTGCTTTATTTACTATTCCAGATGTGATCGTGGTGTTTGCTTTGTTTTGATTTCATGATGGGCTTCTTGTTTTCAAGTGTTTCTTCGTGTATACTTTATATATGTATTTTTATATATATAAAGTTTTCTTAGTTTTTTTTTTTTCCTTTACTTGTTGTTACCTTGATTTTGCTTGATGATAAAAGGGGAAAAAACGTAATTTGTGTAATGTAGATTATTTTTTCAATATATAGTGTTTACTTTTCCTACCCAACCGATAAAGCTGAAATTTCATTTAAGAGGAAAAAGGGGAAAAGAAAACTCGCGAAATCTCTTAGCTAAGATCATCTTTATGCTTGGGGCCTGCCGGCAACAATTTTTGCTGATATACCCCACTTCCTAGGCCTGAATATGATGAATGTTGACTAATATTGTTGATCAATTGGGTAAAGCAGTGCCTGAAAATGATCGTATGCCACATTATTTTGCTATGAGAGTCCTAGGACCATTATGTTGTCTAATTAAAGTCAGCTGGATCAAAGGGCAGACTTTCTTTCTTCTTTTTTGACAGAACAGATTGTTTCTTTTGCTGTGTCACATGAAGAGAGCGATTAATCATTTTATTTTATATTTCTATTGGGCTTAAGCCCATTCATGAAAAGGATAGCCTTGTTATTTTGTACGGGTCACTTAAAATGGAGTAAATGTGCATTTTCTTTGACCAAAAAACAATGAATGTGCATTTGGACTAACTTTTTAATACTTTCCATCTCTATTGGGCTTTGGCCCACGACAGGACGTATGACATAGCTTCCATCCGACCCAAAAAAGAAAAAGACAGCTTCCAGATTGCCTTTTCTTTTTAATCAAATTTGCATGCCTATATGAATCCATATGTGGGGTGTCTAAACCATTTTTATTCTCAACTATTATTAAACCACGTAATTTAAACCATTCATTCGTTAAATTCTGTTGCACAAAAGGCACTGCTGTAAAGGACACGTGCAAATATGTAACAAAAAAAAAGGATATGTGCAAGTCATTAACTTATAACTAAGATGCAGGTTGGGCTAAGTAATCAACCCGTTTACCTATTTATAGCTAACCGAACAAACTACGTGCCCTTTATTTTCGGGCCCCTCTCCGAATCCTCTCTGTTGTCTCAGTCAAGAGAAAACAAAAAAAAAATGTGTAAAATCGTTGCTGTCGTGCTGTGTAATCTAAAACTATAAAGAGTCGAGACTCCCCACTCTGCCTCTTCGTAACATAACATCAATCATGGATGGAACTTTATTTCTGTTGGTTCTCTTCTCTCTCCTCTGCGTCTCCGCCATATCATCATCAGAGAATGACGCAGATACGTTGATCCGGCAGGTGATCGACGGCGATGGCGACGTGGGATTGGGCTTAGAGCACCATTTTTCTGCCTTCAAGCACAGATTCGGGAAATCTTACTCTTCCAATCTAGAGCACGATTACAGGCTCAAGGTGTTCAAGGCTAACATGCGCCGAGCTCAGCGCCACCAGAACTTGGACCCCACCGCCGTTCACGGCGTCACCCAGTTCTCCGACCTAACGCCCACCGAGTTCCGGCAGCAAGTCTTAGGTCTCCGAGGCCGAGGCCTCAGGTTGCCTTCCGATGCAAACAAGGCTCCCATTTTGCCCACCGATAATCTTCCAACCGATTTTGATTGGAGAGATCATGGAGCTATTAGCCCCGTCAAGAATCAGGTTTCTTTTCTTTTTCTTTCCTAGAAGAAAAAACATATTTTTAATGTTATTGTCATTTGAACAATGTTTAGTGTAAATGTGGTTTAATTCTTTTTTCTTTATTGTTGGGGGAATTAGGGTTCATGCGGATCATGTTGGAGTTTCAGCGCAAATGGAGCCCTCGAAGGTGCCCATTTCCTCGCTACCGGAGAACTTGTCAGTCTTAGCGAGCAGCAGCTTGTGGATTGTGACCATGAGGTTTGTTTCTATTTTTTTCTTTCTTGCTCACAAGTTTCTCGTGTTTATGCATGCATGGAGCCTATTTTATTCTCGACAAGAACATATAAATGAATAATTAGTATCAGATGGATCTCAATAGTGTGCGTTTTTGTACTGTCTGTCGTTTGGTCTCAGCATTATGTTCTTGCTTCTTATGCTGAAAATTATAAATGATTTGTGAATGACTTAAATTCTTTTATTCGTGTCATTCCTGATAAGGTTTATGCGCGAATGAATTTGTAGATGGATGATTCGCTAGTTTTAAAAATTCTAAATTGTAAACCGGATGATCATTTTAAAAAATTTAACCCGTACCTGTATATGTGCAGTGTGACCCAGATGAACCTGGTTCTTGCGACTCTGGGTGCAATGGTGGATTGATGAATAGTGCTTTCGAATACATCCTTAAATCTGGTGGGGTCATGCAAGAGAAAGACTATCCTTATGCTGGTACTGACAGCGGGACCTGCAAATTTGACAAGACAAAGATTGCGGCATCAGTGGCAAACTTCAGTGTCGTCTCTCTTGATGAAGAACAGATTGCGGCGAATCTTGTGAAAAATGGTCCCCTTGCAGGTGAGTGTTTTGTTATTTTTACTCTTTTCTTCTTTTTTTTTTTTTTTGAGTATACCGCATTCAACAACTTGTATTGATGACTGATATCTTGTAAATTTCTATGTGTAAAAAATACAGTGGCCATCAATGCAGTGTTTATGCAGACATACATTGGTGGAGTGTCCTGCCCATACATATGCTCAAGGCGGTTGGATCATGGGGTGTTACTGGTGGGGTATGGTTCTGCTGGCTATTCTCCTATTCGGATGAAGGACAAACCATATTGGATCATTAAGAATTCTTGGGGGGAGAAATGGGGAGAAAATGGATACTACAAGATTTGCCAGGGACGAAATATATGTGGGGTGGACTCCATGGTTTCAACTGTGGCAGCTGTTCATACTACCCAGTAGGACGTCACCTACCCAGTTGACATATGTCTATCTGTACATAGCACATATCATTTTCCTTTTTATTTTTGTGAATCTATGTCATTAAGTTCCTCTTTAAACAATCTTCTCCTCAAACATATATAGTAGGTTCGGTTTCTCGTCCTAAAGGCACAATAATATAGTGAACATCACATCACAGACATAGATATTGCATAGATAACTCACTCGATCGATAGATACAAATATGAGCATATGGAATTACCTCTCTCTACAGAAACTGCGTCAGAGCAGTATTCACATTTCTCGCGCAACATCTAAATATAGCTTTTCCATATCCAGTATAATTGAGCTACACCATAAAATCATTCCCTTCAAATTCAATAGTCCTCACACTTTCTGAGAAAACAGTGAAATTCATGACATTAACAAACAGAGATTTGTAGATACAGCATATTTATCAAAACCAAATAAAAAATCGCAAGCACCTCAAGGTCCGGATTATGATCAAACAAGTCACGTGCATCGACGTCCAACCAGTCTACTTCGATTTCGATTGAAGGAAATGAAAATGGTGCGACGAAATTACGAGGAGGTGCAAACCTTTATTTAGACGCGCCGGAGAAGAATCACAAGTCATGGTTTTCTCTTCTTGTGTGAGACTGAGAGCACAAAGGAGATGTGAATTGTGGTTTACTCTGCAGTATGGAAGATTTGATTTTCCCGCCAGAAATTATTGGGCTTAATTTTGGGTTTTGAGATTTCAGACGTTGATCCGTAGATGGACTGGAATATTTGGGCTCTCAAATAGGTTTTTGAAAAATAACAAAAAATCAACAAGGTATATGCTTCCAAGAGGATTTTATATTCTGAAATTCTCGCGCTGTTGTATTTATAAAAGGCATGTGGATCGTCTAAAGTGGTTTTGTACCTATGCAAGGTTAATTTATGTGTTTAGGCTATGTTCTAGTACAAGCATCCTTGTACAAATATAATTTCTCGTCCTCTTTTGCAACAGCACAAATGCACCAGAAATTCTGGCTTCAACGCAAAATTAACATGTTATTTTTAGATATACATAATAAATGAGGGTCCTACTATTTTTATTTTAGGTCTCACCAAATATTTTTAGGTCCATCAATTGAAACTTATATTTATTATATATGTTCTGATGTGTTAATATTTTGCCCAAAATAAAAATTTCTTTAAACACATATATCTTGATGCATGTTTAAAAATAACGATAATAAAGTCAAAATTAATTCTAACTTTTATAAAAAGTGAAAATTTCTCACCTTCGACCATTAAAATTGAACATGTTATTGGTCGCTTTTGGTATGTACGGCCATTTTCCAAAAAGAAAGTAGAAAGAACTTGTCAAGAACACGCCTTTCTTTTAACAGCCATATTTATTGCCCCAAACTGATATTCATCTATTAAAAAAGTGTAAACCCACAAAAGAAAGAAGGGAAAAAAACCCTTTGGTTTTAAGCTTCTTTCCAGTTATCATATCATAATACTTTTTACACAACGTAATATTTGTTATGATCAGCATCTGGTGGCCGGCTAATTACATTAAGTAAAGCATCAAACTATACTATCTTTTTTTTTGGGGCGGTACATGCATCAAACTAAATACTTTAATTGTTAACTTTAACATAGTATTCCAGACAAGAATCAAATTATCAATTACGTAAATGAGTATTCATTCTCGTGACATCCAGCTAATTAATTAGTAACAAGCAATTCTTCATTAGAAATTTTGTATCCACCATCAGGAAATGGGAATTACACAGAATGACTAGTATCAGCAAGCTGAAAGCCATTTGTGGGAAAGATTAATCCGCGTCATCCGGAAATTAATTTATTATTGTCATTGATTCGGGCTACGTACTATGCAATGTGCTGTATTATACTTAGTTTAGTATAACACAAGACTCGTTTAGTTAGTTAATTCAGAGTTTTTTTATTAAAATATCCTTCTTCCTCAAACAAATTACCAAAATGTCCCTATTTCTAAACATTTTATAGGAATACTCCTGTTTTGACTGATGTGGCACTCGCGGCAATGTGGCGAGCCATGTCAAATTCGCCAACTCGTTTGGCGATTTCCTCTCAATTTCGCCAACTCTCCTAAAAAATCCTTCACAATTTTGCCAACGTGGACGCCACACTGCGAGGGGGGAAATGTTACCTTTGCATCCACTCATACGATGCAAAGATAACATTTTCTGCCCTCGCATCACCATCGCCATAATCGGAGGATCACAAGGCCAGGTCGACGAATCCGGTGTATGTGCGATTAGTTGAAAATGTGTGAGGTTTCTTGTCGATTATACTGATGGTAATGCGAGGGGGAAATGTTACCTTCATATCCACTCGAGGTTCCACCCTTGAGGATACGACGATGCAAAGATAACATTTTTTACCCTCGCATCACCATCCCCATAATCAAAGGATCACAATTGGTCATGTCACTATCCCGGTTTGGGTGGGTTGGAAAGGTTGTGAGACTCATCGATTGTGAGACTCATTGCATCCATCATCATGCATAATCGATGAGCCTCACCACCTTTTCGACCCAACCTAAATCGGGACCTTGAAGCTAAATTGGGATGAACTCCTGCCGATTTAAGAGAATAATTTTTTAGTTTATAGTTTTTTAATTTAAAATTTTTAATTAATGTAGTTTTTTTAATTTTTTAGTCTATAATATATATGTTATATTCACTTAAATTAAGTTTTTTAATTTTTTGGTTTGTTAGTTTATCCAATTAATAATATTTATGTTATATCTAAATCAATAATAATTAAATTAAAAATAAATAATAATTTTAAAAAATAAATAAATTGAATGAAGGCAAAAATTTCTTGTAGCGAACTTATGTATGATAAACCCTAAATAATAAATAATAATTAAAATAATATATATACTCATAACTTATGTATGAATTAATAAGTAATAATAAATAATAATAAACATACATGATTAAAATAATAACAAAAGGGTAACAATTAGTTAATTGAGTTTTACCGTCGGACAAAGCCGACGGTAATGTTAATCCTAAATGATGCGTTTTGGACTTGACATGGAATGTTGCGTTTCCCAAAATTAGTACCGTCGCTGATGGCCCCCCCGACGGTAACCAAAAAATTTTTGGCACCAAAATTTGGCGCCTTTTTTAGTTTGCCTTCAGAAAATTTTAAATAACCGACGGTAATCTTCGCATGCAAATGCTGTGTTTTGTGATACTCATTACCGCCGGTAGTGACCAACGGTAACAAATACACAAAACGCAACGTTTGTGCTTCGACATGGAATGCTGCGTTTGGTGAAAATGGTCACCATCAGTGATGGTGATGCCGACGATAATGGAAAATTTTTGGCACCAAACTTTGGCTCCTTTTATTTGATTATTGTCGGTTTCGCCAACGGTAATATTCAAATGCAAACACTGTGTTTTGGAGAGCTCTTTACCGTTGGGATTGCCGACGGTAATATGTTTAATGAAATGTTGCGTTTTGTATATCGTTATTACCATCGATATTTACTATGACCGGCGTTCATTGGCGACGGTAATGTCTCAGACCACAACACTTAAACGAATTTCCTTTCTCTTCTTTTCATTTTCTTCTTCATCTCTTCCCTTCCTCCATTCTCTTCCCACCACTTCCACCATTGCCACCACCATTACCACCACTCCACCGCGCCACCACTGCCTCTTGTTTCACACATTTATTGGTTCGTTTGTTTCTTTTTCTCCTTTGTTAATTGTTTTATTTTTTTAAAACTATGTCTTGTTTTCTTTACTATGTGAGATTTTCCTTCATTTTTTTATTACCTTTTCGTTTGTTTTTTACTATGTCTATTTTTTTCTCCTTTGTTTTTTTTATCACTATGTCTATTTTTTCTCCTTTGTTTTTTTTTTTATCACCTTTGTCTTGCTTTTGTATTCAAATACAAATTGCCTTTGGTTATTTTCAAGCCTCAAATCTATTGTTCTCCTTTGTTTTTATTAAATATAGGAGTGCAATATTATTGTCTCTTTGTTGATATGCGCTGAACTTGTAGTTGTCATATATGTTAAGATATGAACTTGTATTTTTGGTCTATCTTAGAATATGAACTTGTAAGCTACTACTTATTGCTAACAACTTGTAGCTTAATTGGAGATATGATGTATGTTTCTCTCTCCTACAATAGAATGTAACACATGCAACAAACTTCTAATGATGTAATCAGCACGTTATTACGCTATTAAAAATTGTTTGCAGCAATGAGAGCTATTTGGACACAAGGCCAAGACCGACACCTGTTTATAACAATCCAGGCGAATAGGGTATGTAATCGAATTTATTTATAACAACATTTATTTAAAATAAATAATAATTTATTAAAATAATTCTTTTTAAATAGTCAATTCTTACTGTCGGCTATAGCCAACGGTATAGCCTAAACCCTACAACCGACAGTATATCCCAACAGAAAATACTGGTGGATCTAAATTGACGATAAAAGGATTAAAATACTAATATTTAGACAATAAAAAATTAGTATCTTTACCGTCGGCTAAAAAAAACTCACCGACGGTAGAAGATAAAATAGTAATATTTTTATCGTCGGCAGCGCCCGACGTTAACCGACAGTAAACTGGTTCAAATGTACCCCTATGCGAACCGGTTTCCGTTGGTTAATCCCAACGATAATTACCATCGGTTAACGTCCACCGACGGTAAATCTATTACCATCAAGCCCTTTAACGCCGGTTCCCGGACCGATGGTAAAGTCGACGGTAAGGTCGAAAGCCGACGGAACACTCGCAAAATTTCGACGGTAAATCTGACGGCAATAGACTATTTTCTTGTAGTGATAATTTTCCATTCCCAAAGACCAAAATAAATTTAATGGCACCAGAAGCAAAAATGGTAATCTTTTGTCACTTATAATCTTGATTATGATAACAAATTCTTATGTAATAAAAATTGCACATTCATATAAAATTGAATATAATAAAAATACATAAGTTAAAAGTACACTACATAAGTTAAAATACAAAGTGCACCGAATGGGTACAATTTGGATCCTGGAGCTCCTCTGCGGGTTCGGGGTCGCCGAGACAGGTACCTACAAGGACTACGACGCTCAAGTCAGTGAAGGTTCGAAACAATAGGGGAATAAAGGGGGAAGTGGGTTCTGGCGCACCTGGTGTGTTACTTAGGTTTAAATACCTGAGTGGTGTGCGTTGCTCCCTAGAGGGAGGATATCACAGGGCGAGAATCTCTCTGATCATTGGCAGGGATCGTGGAGCATTGCTCCCTGGAGGGAGGATGTCAGGGGGAGAGAATTTCTCTCATCATTGGCGGGGATCGTGTGACGTTTCTCCCTGGAGGGAGGATGTCAGGGGGCGAGAATTTCTCTGATCATTAGCGGGGATCGTGGAGCATTGTTTCCTGGAGGGAGGGGAGGTTCCAAGATGAACCTTAATGACCCAGTCTATAACAAAAAGCCAACAAAATCTTAAATTAAACCTAACAAATCCACTAATGCTGAGTATCAGAGCGTTGCAATATAGGATGAGGATCAGATGGTCTAGGATGAGGATCAATTGACATGCCAGCCTGTGATGGATAAGTATATGGGGGCTGGTAAGGATACACTGATGGTGGGTAAGAATGTGGTGGTGGTGGTGATGGTGATGGGTAAGGGTATGATAGTGGTGGGTAAGGGTAAGGGTAAGAGTAATTTGGTGGTAGAGGATATGGAGCAACTGATGGGTGAGATGGTCGCTTAGCAGCGTCATTATTAGTTGTAGCAGTGACCTCATGCTGAGTACTTTGGTGGCTTGAAGACTAAGATGCTTCAGCATTACGAACTCGTTTTCATTCATCTGCTAATCTAGTTCTTCTTCTACGACTTGTCCTCCTATCACCTTAGTTATTGTCATCAGTGGGCGGTGGAATGTTCGTCATAGAAGGCGAAGCTAATTGAAGTTGTTCCCTTGAAATCCAGCCATGCTCCTATAATGCAGATAGGATAACCTCGGTTGATGTTCGAAGCTTGTCCATGTTAAATGCAGACTGAGGATCAACAGGCACATTGTGAAGTTGCTCCGCAATGTCAGTCTAACAAGTTGAAGTACAAATAATTATCATCAATAATACAAAATAAATCCTTTACAAAAAATTATTGACATGAAACTTACCACAACACCTAGATTTGCCAAAGTGCGACCGATCCAACGTCGATTTATTTTTTTTATACCATTGCATGTATTGTGAACGTGCAATAAGAGGCACACGTAATGCTCTCTGACTAACAATTCGCACTCGATGATTATCCTAGTAGGCAATATATTGTCTATGCACATCTGGCCAATATTAGTCAGTCTTTTCGGCTAGGGTGATGTTATGCAGATGATCCGGCTGATGTGGCCTCGTTGGTATAGGTTGATCCATACCAAACTGACGCATAACTCGATCAGGTTGGTGCCACTCAATGATGAAAAAGCATATCAGAGGGACCACTGCTCGCCTAATGTCTTCCCCTGCGATGCAAAAGTCGGGAAGTTCTGCCAAAATTTCTGCAGTATATAACTGTCATACAATCTAAGAAAAAGTGAACAAAGTTAGTAAGAACATTATAATCGAAAGTGAAATAATAAAAATACACATATTTATATAATTACCTCATTTTTGTTCAAGTTATCGAAGAAATGACGATAATACTAGAGAAAAGGCAATGGAGAATCTGATAAAACTTTATGAGTGTGCCACCCAATTCAAATTTAAATGCAAAACATATTAGTAAATCATAAAATGCAAATTGAATGTGCAATTCAAAAAGAATACACAAACAAATAAATAATACTTACTTAAATCCCAATGGACGAAAGTGTGCACGATCAGCCAGATATTGATTCCCCAATACTGGAGAATAGTGCAAGGGTCTCCAATGTCATGGTGATCATAATATGTAGCTAGGGGTGAGAATAGGCTAGGCGGCCTGTCAAGGCCTGTAGCCTGACCTAGTCTGTTTTAGTAAAAAGGCCAGGCCCAGGCCATTTTCAAAGTCTGTTTCAGTAAACAGGCCAGACCCAGGCTATTACGAAAGCCTGTTAGGCCTATCAGACCGACCTGTTCACTCACTGAGACTCGAACCCAAGACCTTTACCATTCAATGTAATGCTTTATCCACTAGACTAGCATTACCTTTTGCAACATTTTATGCAATCATATTTATTAATCTAAAGAGTCCCCAGCTATATGTTGCAGCATTGGCGAAGTCCTCTAGAAGTAGGAGGAACATAGAATGCACTCATGACCCTGAATGGTTTGGAAACAATGTGCCTCCAATGAAATGCAGCAAGCATGCTCGTGTATATTGCTGGACAAAACATCGTCTACATCGTCATCAGGCTCATTGTTAAGTAACTCAACTAGTCATGACAACTGAATATGCGATCCAGAATACCCACTCCACTCTGCACTGGTGGTCGCGCACCAAGTAATTCTTCACAGCGATCCACCAAGTGATCATCCTGAGTACGGCCAATCACAGCATGATCATCAATAGGAAGACCAGAAATAATGCCAACATCCTCCAACGTCATGGTGCACTCCCCATTAGGCATATGAAATGTATGTGTCTCAGGACATCATCTCTCTATCTGCGTTGTGATCAAATGGTGATCAACAGTGCAATATCCCATATGAACAACCCCTATAAAACCCGCTTGCTTTAAGTAAGGAATAATACAATCTAGTGGGTCTCTATGTTTTTCTAAGTGTTTCGCAGCGTGTACACGCATAACACGTAAGATCATATCACAAGCCCCATTCCAAATATATTATGACACATGACAGTTTTGTAACTCTAGACCAGAAGCGTCCTCCGGACCAGGGTTCTCACCCAAAATCATACATAAACACAAATACATGTCCTCTAATAAATGTTCAACCATAACAACACATAATGTTAAACTAGTTTAACTTGATTAACAAACTAATATAGACAACATTTATATAATACTACTACATATACTATACTATACTACACTATGCATCAATCTATCATAAATTGCTACTAATATAGACAATATACAATACTATACTACTCTATACATCAATCTATCATGAATTGCTTAGCAAACTAATATAGCCAACATTTATATAATTAGTTTAAAGAAATTAATTCACACATACTAAAACTTACAAGTCTGTCACACAAATTGAATTCAAGAACTGGACAGCTAGTCTTCAGCAATCCAAGAGCTGTACAGAGAATTAGGAATTTTAGAGAGAGAAATTTTTTAGAGAGATAGTGGATTTTCAAAAAATGAGAATGGTGGTGGGGTGGTGGGTTTGATCTATAGTCACCGGGGAAAAATTCGTCAAATCGGTTGGCGAATACTTAACAAATGTGGCGTGCAGATTGGTGAAATTGTGAAGGATTCGCCAGGAGAGTTGGCAAAATTGAAAGGAAATCGCCAGGCGGTTGGATTCGCCAGGCTGGTTGACGAATCTGACGTGGGTCGCTACCCTACCGCGAGTGTCACGTCAGCCAAAACAGGAGCATTCCTGTAAAATATTTGAAAACATGGGCATTTTGGTATTTTATTTGAGTAAGAAGGGTATTTTAGTAAAATACTCGTTAATTCAAGTACAAAGGCCTCAGGTTGTGTCACTTGGAATATCAATCAATTCTTATTGTTATAGTAAGGCTGCCTTTCTATAGAAGCTTAATCGCCTATTGTTTATCTAGAGTGTTTACTGCAAAAGTTTATAGCTTGAACTGAATTCACAAATTGCCTAAACTCTTATAATAGTCTCTTGCTTAGTAAGAAAATCATTTTTGATAAATAAAATTGTGAAAGACATTTCTATTGCAATTTCAGAAGATAGAATATTAAAGATTACTTATCCTCCTCACAAATGTGTTTCTGAAAAATACTTACTATTGGTTTAACAGGTCGCTGCATCAGAAAATGTATCATGTGTTATATTAAATTATTTTTGGTCACTGAATGATTCCTTCCAAGTCCCAACTCCTTTGTCAATATATACACGTGTGCTCATTCGCCCACATGTGTGAACTTCTAGAAAACATGATAGGTTTTACAAACCTATGCAATATGAAGATTAATATATTTAACTGGTTTCAAGCACGGCCGAAAGGAAAAGAAAGGAGACAAAAATGCGTTTACTAACAATAAGTTGGGTAAACTCAACCTGATTTTGAGATGGCATATCAATAAATTAAATAAATAAAAATAACTTCTGCATTTTGTGTTCAGTATCCGCGAGCCATTGAAACAAACAAAAACGCCTACCATTCTTTGACAAAATACTCAGCTTACCAAACAGCATGTTCTCCCTTTTAGTTTATGTTATCATGTGTGCTTGTTCCTATCTAGAAACTTTGGATTTGATGCGTCCAATATATATAGACACGGCGACATATAAAAGGAATTGTATATTTGTGTTAAATATGAATGGTCTTGAAAACATGGAAACTTGTTCCAACTTTGCTTCTAGCTGGCAAAAGTATATAGACTTATCGGAACAATGGTGATAAGAGGGACTGGAAGTTTAGGAAACACTATGATTAACAAAATCTTTAAAAAAGTGAATCACAACAAAACAAGAAGACAAAACGGCAAAACCTACATGTATAGGGGGCAGGCGCAGGCCGCACAAGCTAAATTATCAAAGTAACCACTACTCATACATACATAAAGAGTCACAAAAGTTGTGTATAACATAAATAAATAAAAGTGGATAATAAAAAGACAATTCTCACTTAAAATTATAGGTCTCATTACGGAAAGAAAAAATTGTGAGTACGATGAAACTTATATTTTTATAAAAAAAAAATTAGTTCTTATGATCCATATTTATATTATACATACAACATTTTTTATAAAAAGTAATTGAGTCATCTGAAGAAAAAAAAAAGAACAAAGGTCTCCATTTACATATGTTGGAATATAGACAATAATCGCGTCTACTTAAGCATTAATTAAATAAATGCTCCAAGAAAGTGGCTAACTAGTTGAATTAGCAAGAACTCAACTGTATATATTTCATCATCAATTAATGCCTATTCCCTTCTACTCTTCAAAATCCTCGCATCTAATTTTCTTGTCATGCAGAGATATTCTTAAATGCATAGAAAAAGTTTTGTTATATATCACCAATCACTTGACATATCAACTCTACGAGTCACAATTTATCTCTCACTTTTTCTACCCTTTTAATACAATAGTTGATGCGTCCAGTAACAAATTATTCAGTGCAAAACTCTTCTCTTGCTCGGCGGGATTTAAGAATATTTTGGGTATGAGAAATAGGGCATACCGGACCTGAAGGAAGCAAGGGGAAGCGGATATGGTTGAGGGAGAAAATGCCCATCATGAGCAGCAGCAGAGGCTGATAGTGGAGCCACAATTGCACCATCATGATGATGGGTTTGATGAGTTGAAGAAGCATTGATAACACTACCGAGATTCTGCTGCTGCTGAACAAGAGTGAAACCGTCACCCTTATTACTATTAACGAAGCTCTGGTGGTCAGGGCCTTGATCATAAAGAAGGCCACTGAACACATGTCCTCCAATGTTCACAGATGTCTGATAAGCGGTTTCATTAACCACATCGTCCATCGACCGTACCTCAACGCGCTTAAATATCTCCGTGGAATTCGTTGCAGCTGGAAACTTTAACTCCTCTACACCTGAAAAAACATGACCACCATCTATATATATATATATATATATAACCAGAGTAAGAAAAAGTGAAAAAGATTACAAATTAAAAGCGTAGTAATTTTGCTAGCGGAATAAAGTTCAAGCGGGAAGATGCAACTAGCTAGGCTAAAATTGTAGTCTCTCCTTTCTTGAGCTGAGGAAAAGTAACTGCTAGCTAGGGCTCCTCAATTACTCTCTCCTTAAACTTTGACTATAGGCGCATGCTTGTCTATTGATTATTTTGAAATTTAATAAATAAATAAAAAAAACAAACAAAATGTTTTATTTTTCCTTCAAATATTTGATTATTTACTGTATTAAGCTCAAAATAAGCTAATCAAAATACACAATATACAGTAGGAAAAATAGTAACCTGAATGCTTCTTTGGCCTTTTTGACATATCTCCTCCGTGAAAACGGAAGGGGTTATTAGTGTTGGTGGTGGAGGGAAAGGGCTGGTCCTCCTCCCTCTGGCGCCTTCTATCGACAGGGATCCAAGTGCTCTTGATATGGGTCTAGCAATCAAACCCTTTGTTCTTGCAGCAGGTTCTGCACCTCGAGTACGAACACTCCTTCTTGGCTTGGTTCCCACAGTCTTGGCACTTTGAGTAACCCCTTACAACTCCTCCTCCTCCTTCTTGCCCTTGTTGTGTCGTCGTCGTCGCCGGCATCTCCTTTTCTCCACTAGAAAAGCTTCACACTCCCTTCACAACATCTTTTGGGTGGTGTCCTCAACCATCTGCTTCAAGTGTTGTAATCCTCAGTTACATGGGTCTAGAAGAAAAAGCAATAATAGTTTTATGAGCTTTGTTAAAAATATAATAATTAACCATTATAAAATACATTTATATAAATCACTTGGCACGATTCAAAAATACAAGTACACCACGGCAATTGGCAAAGCCGCCCACCATATATAGAAAAAGAATCAATTCTAGGTTGAGGTAAAACCCACACCACTAATTAAGAACCAATAGGAAAATAAATTCCCAGGGAAGAGAAACATGTTATAAGGATAAAAGAAAGGATCGTATATTCACTACAAAAATGCAGATACAACCAAATGCTTAGTGTTTTGGTAGCTTTTCGTTAGATGAATCAATAATTACAATTGAATCTCAACTATAGGTAAATGGTATATGAAATTCCAATGACTCTTCTATTAAGCTTTTATTCAATTATAAAAGAACAATAAATTAACACCGTATTCCATAATCAATAAATACATAGTATAACATAACTATGCCTCTCATAAAACTTACAATTATTGGCATTGTATGATGAAGACATCAAAAGTTAGTGCTGAATCTTTGTTATACATATTCGTCCTTTCCACAAGTACTACAAGTAGATGGTTTAGCCTTTGACCTACGTTTACCGGCACAGTAAAAAGATCAAAAATATCTACTAGCAAATGAAAAACAAAATCCCCTTTTTTAAATAGAAAGTAGAAACAAAAGGCCAATCGGAATTTGAAGTGAACCTACTACTTTGGAGTAGCACCAAAACTTGATTTAAGAGCAACTATAAGGTATGAATGGATCAATACTCATATTGCCATTTGAACTTCGATGATTTTTGCTCTAAAAATGTACACAAATTAAATCCTGTAGCGCATCACCTAAAAATCTAAGCTTGACACCATAGTAGAATCTGGGATTGTTGTATCCTCGTTATTCTGTATTCTGCATTTCAACAGTGATACTACTTCTACCACACTTAGCATGGATGTAGAGTGCTCAATTATATCAGCTTTAAACCTGACACACTTTATACTAAAAATAACTAAGCATTAGAAATCTTCATGCTAGTCAAGTAGCTTCTTTCTCTGGAAAAATAATTTGAGGTACTGTTGGCCAGTGGGAACTACGAAATTAAAGTGCGGCAGTTTCAATTAAATATCTGGCCAAATTTTAATCTTTTGCTTCTTCCAGCTAATGTCTACTTTTCAAAAACAAGGGCGAATTTTTTTTTTTTTTAAAAAAAAAGTAAAGCAAGCAGTAAAGTTAACATCTTATATCTTTTTGTTGGCGTTATACTTGTATGTATTTTAGCAACCCATTATTTGGGTACTTATGCTTTTGAATATGGAAATGTAGAATTGAAATATTTGATCACTAGCAGCTCTCAGCCCTTGGCATGTGAAACTCTGGATGTAAATTTATTGTAGAAACCGAATTAACAACTATTTTGTGAAACGTTGATTCTCAGGCTTCAACCTGATATGATTAGGCTTACACTTTGTTCCTCTTCAGCGCAATCAAGGGAACCAATGGACAAATCCATAGAATAAATAGAATTGATAGAATTAGTCATTTCTGACAAAAATTTGAAGAAAAAAAAAATGCTTGAGATGTAAAAAGCTTTCTGCACTTTCTCATGGACTATAATAAACAACGGCTGCAGAAAATATTGACTTTGGAAATGGATGTGTCTATATTTTTAGTAGCATAGAATTTGACTGCAGATATAATAATATTTTATAGTTGTGGATTGGATGTATCTTGATACTACAAAAATTAACATTTCATAACATTTGGGGGAGCAGGCTGAGCAGCCAAAACTCAATTGGCATTATATACTGAGACAATGAGCAGAGTTGCAATTGGTTCCATTCCACCTTATGATATATACTAGTCCTTCGAACTGGCGACTTTTCTTGTTCATCTCCCTGCTAGTTTAAAAAAACATACATTGCAAATGAATGCATATCTCAAAATCATGTGAATTTTTCATTTTTGACAATTTTCCATTCCTGACAGCAAGTTGTAGACATCAAAACCCATCTCAAATGTCGTCAAATGAAAAGAAAAAAAAAATTCCAAGACAACTAGGGTATCCAATTGCGAGAGTGAACCCCATTCACTCAATCACGCCCCCGGTTTCTTCAAATGAATTTCAAATCCTTACCTTAAAAGACACCATTATTGTGAAATTCAACAAAAGAAAATAAGCTCAACTTCCCTATTTTCCTTTTCAACTTTACTTGTACACAATATACAGAGCAATTGAACAGAACTTTTTCGGTAATTCAACAAAAAACAAGGTCAACTTTCCTTTCAATAAAACATTTATTGCGCGGATGCTAGATCAATGAACTAAGAAATCATTAACACAGATAGAAAGATTGACAGCAACTAAACTAAACCAAATCCCCATTTGCCTAACAAGATGAAACTGGCACCAAATATACATGAGCAAATGGGAATCTACATAAAAGAAAGTGCACCAGCTAACAAATCCTAGCGATCTACTACCACCAAAAATCCTAACCTTATTAACATGACAATGACCAAGAAACCTTACGAGAGTTAAAAGCAGAGTTTCAAGACACAGCCTTTTGTTCAAGAGTGCTTGAGACCGAGGCCGTGCTTGCGGCGGAGAGAGCCAGGGGTGACAAAGAGAGTTGGGGACCTCTTTGAATTGTTCATTTTGGAGAAAACCCTTTTCCCCAATTTCCTCATCATCTGCCAACATCCCACGGAACTAGCTCGTCGTCGTCCTTCTCCTCTCCGAATTTGACTAGAGCAATTGGCATCATCATCACGGTCCTCCTCGGCATCTGGCGCATGAGGATGATGGATAATTGATGCAAGTTAACATGTAATTAGTTCACTTCATTAGTACAACTTAGGAGCATAATACTAATATTTTCGATTGGAAAATCCTTCCTACTATTATATTTAAGGACTACTTTACACAAATTCTTACACACATCATTTGATCGTTTTCGTCGAGTCTAGCCCACAAGTATCCTAGAGCTTAAGAAATTAATAAAAAGCAATTTTTACTTAATAAAATTAAATTTTTTAGGTTCTCAATTTATTAAATGCAGCGAAAACAATGAAAATTTTCTCTCACACACACACAAAAGTACTAGTTTTTGTTGTTGGTCGAAAAAGTACTACTAGTTGCAATCCCGTGTACTCCAAAGGAGACACTCGGGCCAAGTGTCGAGCAAGCATTGAATATGGGCCCAACTATATGATAAACCTTGTGGATCTGACTGTTCTGTTTATTTTCTTTTGCCCACTGATGCCATCATTTTTCGAAAGAAAAAAAATCATTTTATTGTTCCCCACTACCCATGCATCCCAAGAAAAAAACAAAACCTTAGTTGGAGCATCACCTATCTTTCCGCTCTCTCCGTGGCTATTCGATATGCCTGTCTTGAAGAACTGAAAAACACATTTAAGGGAAAGTCTTTTCGGATAGATTGTTTATTATCAAAACTCGTCTTGAGATCTTTGGTTAATATTAACTTGTGGGCCTCACATAAATATTGAATCTCATAGTCACAAAATACAAAAGCACTCACTATATATTATAGGCTCATCTGCAATATCTTTTTTATCTTTTACTATATCTTCAATAAAATAACTAATGTAATGAACCGTGAATAATGTATATAGCATAACATACTCAGAATACTTAAGATTCTTTCCAAAACGAGACACTGCGCCAAAAAAGGAGTATATGAATGGCAACTTGGTGTAGCTAGCTAGCATGTTCGGTCGCTCAGCTGGCAAGGTGAAGCTGCACAAACACTGATGGGGTCACCATATTTATTACCCCAAGCTACACATCACAATCAGGTCCCCCATATATTACATTGTTAAATTAATATTCCTCATACTTATGTGCCCCATGGCCATGTGAACTATGCAATCTGCAGATCGATCGAGCAAATAGAATGTAGGCAATTAGTTTCTTTCACCCAAGATTCTGGCCGTCAAAGCCTTTTCAAGTTTGATAAACTTCAGACTTCGAAGTACTTACATACTTCTTGAGCAATAGCTTTCCCTACCTTGCCCATAATATTGGTGATGATTGGCCCGAAACCAAGAACAAACACGAGAAGAACTTGACATGTCCCATGCACATGCATTCTATCTGTAATTTGTTTGGGTAAAAAAAGTTAGTTCTAGTACATAAATTATAATTAGTAAGATAATTGTTTATTTAAATTCATTAACCAGTATAAAATATCAGCTTAAGTAATAATTTAGATTTACTAAATTAAGCATGACATTATACTAGTCACGACAAATTTTAATGAATTTAATTTTAAAATTTGTTCAAAATAAAAAAGTTTAGTATGAGATGGTATTTATCCAATGCATTTTGTAAGAAATCGTCTTATTTCGTTAATTTTTTAGGTATATTTAAAGTGTTCATTATTGATAGCAGTGATTAATGCTTTTATAATAATTGAATTCTAGAAATGCCATGAAAATGACCATTTCATGAGTATTGACACTGTTCGACAAATTAGCTAAAACTTATATTCCTATTTTGTGCCCTTTCCCAACCACACCAAACCCAAATGGCTAGTTGTGATGATATTCTGCTCCATTTTGAATCCGAGAAAATATATACAAATTGGTTTCTTAGCAAATTGACCGTGACCAGTACAATGTGCCCACTCCCCTGTCCCCATCCACTTGAGTTACAATTGAGTGGTCTTCACGTTTCTGAAATTAACTTTAAGTGCATACTTCATATGTAGATAACTAATTTGTCATTTAGATAACCTCCCTCATCCATGTGAGGTGTATATATAGTATCGGAACTATAAGATTTAAATTCGTCATGATCAAAAGTGCAACAATGCTCCTTTCCCATCTTCCTGATGCTGACATCTTGCATATCTTCTACAATTCTTGTTTATTTGAAGATTCTCATTTCTCAAACGACACCATAATCCATACCATCATCCAGTTTGGAAAAAAGTGTTAATTTGTCGCCTAGTTAGGCCGACTTCTTTAATCAGTTTTTTTTTCCTTCCTATTCTCGCGTTCAATTTTGCTTATGTAGGTATGTTTCTTGCATCTAAGCCAATTGTAATTTTATACTATGATTCAAGGAAGAGCAAAATCCTGCAATAAGCACGTTTATAGTCTATAATTAATAAAAGAAATCCTAACGTGAAGTCAGGCTAATGACCGGGGCTAGTAGCAGAACTATAAATCTATTATTATATTTATCACTTTTATATTTTTCCTTATTTTAGAAGCAACCAAACAGCTCCAAAATCACCACCCACATCACGTCATCACCGACATGAATTGAATGATGATCACAGGCATAAACAGTAGTACAGTAATTAATCAATTTCAAAGGAGCATAAAATCTGAGCAAATATAATTTTGACGACATTTTGAGTACTAATGACTTGAGATTAATGAGTGAAATGAAAAAATAAAATAAAATAACGCATACGGTTGTCAAAGACTTAGGTTGTGTTTAGTATCAAATAAACGTAGATTTTTGTGTTTTTTTATGAATTGAGTTTGTGTATTATTTTGAGTAAAAAAAATTTATAGTCTTGTGGTTATGTCTAAGTAATCACTTTCATCTATTATTTTTAAAAGTATTCAATTTAGTTCGCTCTTTGTTAAACTAAGTCACTTTGATTTATTTTTTCATTTAACCGTATTTGAACAATGACATTACCCTTTGAAAAGTACGGTTAAATGAAAAAAAATGAAAAAATTATTTTATTTTAATAAATTGAAGACCAAATTAAACATTATTAAAAATAAGGGATGAAATTGATTTATTAAATATAACTATAAGAACAAAAGAAGATTTTGCTATATATTTTTTACTTTCGAGTGAGTTCTCTCTAAAAATTTTACTTTTGTACCAAATTATTCAAGAATATTTTGTCAGAAACTCTCAATTTGTCAAGCAATGGATGGCAAGTTGACATAACCAAGACTTTTGGAGTGGTATTTGCAAGGTTGCTCAGGTTAATATTTAAATAAAATATATCAATAATGCATTAGAACTTAGTTACCTTAATTCGTTGACACGTAATAAAATTTTGCAAGCTGCCTAACATTTAAACTCTCGTTATAAAGTATGTCAAATTAGTTATTATTATAAGAAATTTAGTCTAAAACAAGACTTCATTACAAAAATTTGATCTAAGACGTGTAAGACGGGGATTTGTTATCTATATTCTAAAATTTCGGTTATCTAAAAAGCGTCTACAATATAAACACGAAATCTTTTAGAGTGATGGAGTACGTGCTTATAATGTTCAGCAAGACAGCATTAAAATGAAAGGCTTTGACACGGTAGCTTGTGGATATTATTAGTCATTTTTAATTGAAAAAAGTCTTTGAGTACACTAAATTTGGTGTCACCATATAACTAACAAAACTTTTATATGTATAAGGATTTGTATTTCTCTTTTTTATTAATTATATTTTAATTTGTTCTTTCTCTCTCCAATTTCTCACAATCTCTCTCTTTTCTCTCTCCAATCGCCCCCTTTCCCTCTCTCTTTATTTCCACGCCGCCTCACTCCCTTAGTTATTTTCACGTATGTCGCCGCCTGTACGCCGCTACATCACCATCAACGACACCACTCAAATCCGTTCTCCTCTTCCATCACGTCCTTCAACCGTCGCCCCCCAAACGACGTTCACGTCCTCCACCACGTATGCTCACGTCTTCTCTCCTGTGCATCGTCTCTTCCTCACGTTGAACGGCGGACCTAACACGTCCTCTGTTGTTTCTAAATAAACTCACGTATTGATTTTGATCAAGGTTTGATTCATTGAATAATGAACAAACTGGTTGTCTGACAATGAACAAACTACAATATAATGCATAAACAAACACTCCAATAAGAGATACATATTGAATGAGATGAGGGGATTGTTATGTTTAGGAATTGGATTTTGGTCAATCTAGTTGTGTAGGTTTGTTCATTGTGTGTTTATGGGTTTGTTCGTTTTAGTAATACGTGTTTGTTCAGTTAAGTTAGTAGTGTTTGTTCATTATATGTGTATTGGTTTGTTCGCTTATCGTTTATAAGTTTCTTCATTTTTGGTGGAAAGGTCTGTTCAATTAGTGTCATTGGGTTTGTTCATTTTTAGTAAGTAGGTTTGTTCACCATAGCTATATTTCGTTTTAGTAATAAGTATTTTTTCAGTTCTTGTATTGGAGTTTGTTTATTCCAGTTAAGTAGGTTTATTCAATACAATTAATTAGGTTTGTTCGTTTTATATGGACAAGTTTGTTCATTATTTGTATCTGGGTTTGTTCATTCCAGTTAAGTAAGTTTGTTCATTACAATTAAATGGGTTTGTTCATTTTATATGAATAAGTTTGTTCATTATTTCTATTAGGGTTTGTTCATTCCAGTTAAGTACGTTTGTTCACTATAATTAAACGGGTTTGTTCATTTTATTTGGACAGGTTTGTTCATTATTTGGGGTTTGTTCATTATAGTTAAGTACGTTTGTTCACTATAGTTATATGAGTTTGTTTGTTTTATATGGACATGTTTATTCATTGTTTGTACTGACGTTTGTTCATTCCAATTAAGTAGGTTTGTTCACATAGTTAAATGGGTTTGTTCGGTTTAGTAACAAGTGTTTGTTCAGTTCGTGTATTGGGGTTTGTTCATTCCAGTTAAGTTGGTTTGTTCAATACAGTTAATTAGGTTTGTTCGTTTTATATGAATAGGTTTGTTCATTATTTGTATTGGGGTTTGTTCATTCCAATTAAGTAGGTTTGTGTTCATTCTTATTATGTAGGTTTATTCACCATAGTTAAATAGGTTTGTTCGCAACAATTATATGAGTTTGGTTGTTTTATATGAACATGTTTTTTCACTCTTATGAAACATTATAACTCAATATGAACACACATTTTTTTGAGATTGAACTATCTCTAATACCTTATATGAACAAACCCTTCAACTCAATTTGAACAAACCGAAATGAGGGTCTTGAAGAAACTAAAACACTGTTTATGAGCAAACTCATCCACACTATATAGTAAAATTGTTTTTCATTACTACTGTTGAAGAGTGTTCCATTGGAGAGGACGATGTGAGGGAGCGCGAAGAGTGGCGTGAGGTTCACGCCCAAGGTCGGAGAGTCGTTGTCGAGGGCGAGTCGAGGGCAGTGTGACGGTGGTCCACAGTGATCTTGGAGGATGGACTCATGGTGTTGGACGGCAATGAAGTCCCGACGTTGAACGGTGGACGGAGTAACGACTCCGACGGTGGCGTGCAGAATGTTGGGAGAGGAAGAAAGAAATTTCATTGGTTTCGGGTTTGGGAAGGTTAGGGAGAGGAAGAGTGAATGTGAGGGGTTAATAATTTAGGAAATGATCCGAGATTTTGGAAGAGAATTTGAGATTTTTGGGATTTGTTCAAAATGTGAGGAATTAGTGATTTGGAGAAAATAAATTAGTAGGTTCAAGATATATAAAATACTTTGGTGGTTGTACGTTCGACATTGAAACAAACTTTATAAATGAAAGATCTGAGAATAGGTTGAGAGTGGGACCAACATTTTGACAAAAAGTGGTTTTCTTTACACTTAAAAGTTCCCTCGTTTAGGTATGGCACATCACAATATTTGATGGCTAATTAGAATGTCACAATATGAGCTTGAAAGTCTTGAGGTTTACGTTATAACACTTTCAATTTCTTTGCCAGATATTAAAAAACTACAATCCTTATTTTAAATTATAATGATTAATTGTGTTCAAAATCTTTAAAATTAAAAATTATTGGCTCCATATATTTTTATAGGTCAATTTTTATTTATTTTTTATTACATTTTTTACTCTATATATCTAAATTTAACTTTATGCAATATAATTTTTGTATTAATTAATTTATTATTAATAAATATTTTGATTGAAAGAATATAATATTTCTTCTAATCATAGCATGTGAAATATAACTAAATTCTAAGTGATAGAGAAAGGAAATGTACCCGGAATTGAAGGGGCGGAAGCCATTGTCCACTGGTGCCTGCAGAAGAGAGAATGAGAAGAGAGAGAGAAGAGGAAGAGGTTCTGTGTCAGTTTCCCAAAGCAGGAGAGAACATTTATTTATTCTTAATAGGGAAGAATAAAAACTGACACAGGGGTAGGCGAAGGGACTCTTCCGTATACTTGTTACTGATGGACCTAGCCCACCTATCATCGGCTAGTCCAAACATATGTAAACATTATTCTGGCAACTAAGTTAATCTGGACAAATTACTAATTTATGCATGTCCACAAAATAATTATTCCAACAGTCTCCCACTTGGATAGCATAAATTAGATTACAACATGAAACATTAATCCAGATGTCACTTACACTATGTGGCCATAATAAATACCAGAATAACACAACGTTCTTAACACAAGATCCAAAATGAAATGTATAAGTATTTCATTACTGCAGAAAATCACACTTGAAGGAGCAATGATATCATACAGAAATAAAAAACCACTACACTTCAGTGACCTTTATGAACGTGAAAAATATTTGTCCCAATCGTCCGCCCAAGATGCTATATGAGATTGAAAGACAATCTCGTTACAATAATAACATGAGACTGGGTCCAAAATGTCTCAATACTATGCCATCATACAACAACAATATACATAATTTCAATTGCGCAAATCACAATAAACAAAAATGGCAATGCAACATAATTGTCGTCACATTAGTCAATAATTATTGTCAAATGTTTCAATAAAACGGCAATATAACACATGAGGTCCAAAAGAAAATTACATATGGGATAAAACTCCCACTAAACCAATATATCAAAAAACCTCATTATACCCATACAGGTTACATGCTCAACAATGAGTTGCATACGCCCCATATGCCTTTGAGATGAAACAAGATATCTCAACAAAAATATTGAGACTGGGTCCAATATGTCTCAATTATATGCCATTACACAAAATTTGTTAATAATTAAGCTGGGCAGGGATAAATGGCATTCACAATAATATGAGGTCACAACGAACCTACAGAACAAACTCCCCTAACCCAAAAACATCAAAATGAACCTCATTTTGCCCTTAAATGTTGCTAGCCATTGATTAGGGGATCAAAAACAATATGTTCTGTAGTAACTTAATAGACAAGAGTCTACCAGAATACGCCATATATAAAACGAAAGGACGCGATAATATATGGCAAAAAACATTATTTAGTCTTAAGACAATAATGACAATATATATTACTCCCACTAATCCAACATATTAAAACAAACACAAATTTTAATATGCCAAGGAGTAACAAGTTTGGACATACACTCAATAACAATTAAGAACATAACACAATATAAAGTCTCTAACTCCCACTAAACAAAATTTTCAATATGCCGAGGAGTAACAATACAATCAAAGAGACTTAACAATGTTCTTAATTAATGTTCTAAAATTGAAAGCGACGATAGATCAAAAGGTAGAGAAAATCATAAACCCAAATAAAATTTGCACACGCATTAATGATTTTCTCATGTTCAATTAATTGGGCAATTAATTGAACTAGAGCACTTATATCATTGCAATCCCGCCGAAGGGTCCTGAATCACAATATACAACTCTCTAACTTGATAGAGAAAAATAATAATACTAATACTGAAAAGTTACTTACAGTATATATAAAATAGAATTAAATTATTTTTCTCTATCACACAATGATTATGTCAAATAATGTCACACCGAAGGGTATGTCCATTATTTACACAATCCAACAATAGTCGCAATCCATTAAAAATAATAATAACACCAATAATAATAACTTATTTAACAATGATAAATTTCACCAAAAGTGAAAACAAAATTAATGAAATTTTTACATTTCTACAAAATTCTCAATATCACACCATAACAAAATTGAAATATTTATAGTGGGTAAACACTCAGCCAAAAAAGGAGCACACATCATTATTTAATAAATGATAATTAGTGAACAAAGCTCCTTAAAAACACAATGTGACTGATAAAAAAAAACATAGAGATATTGTCAAAATTAAAATAATTTCTCCATGAAAAATAATGTTTTACCC
>QANU01105209.1:1163378-1197622 GCA_003254905.1 Nissolia schottii
AGAGAGAGAGAGAGAGAGAGAGAGAGATAGCTATGGCATTCACTCACTCAAATTAAAGTCAGAAAATACACTTTAATAGCACTGACCTGACCCTAGCTGCTCTTTCTGGACCCCCAAACGCCCATAATTCTTTTGTCCCCATTCCCCCACTCTCTCCTTTTGCCTTCAAAACCAATCTATACAACATTAATTCATTCAAGAAACAAAACAAATCCAGAAAGGACAGAAAAAAGGCACAAAGATGAAGATCCAGTGTGATGTGTGTGACAAAGAGGAGGCCTCTCTATTCTGTCCTGCAGATGAAGCTGCTCTTTGCAAGAGCTGCGACCGCACCATCCACCACGCCAACAAGCTCGCCGGCAAACACCCCCGCTTCACTCTCCACCACCCTTCCTCCTCTAAAGACACCCCTCGCTGCGATATCTGTCAAGTAAGTACTCTCTATTCCTTCCATACCTATGATTCACGAAACATCATTTGAACAAACCAGCACCTGTTTCTTTTAAGAGAGGGCGACAGAGCTTTATCTATAGTTTTAAGCTCTAGCCAGATTAGTTAGAATTCTTTTAAATAAATTCTCGAGTTCAGTCATTGAGATTCATAAAGTATCTACCCTTTCCATTTGATTGAATACAAACACATTCAAACCAGCCATCACTTATTCTAAGAGAGGTCCCGAGTTCATGTTTTGTGAATAGAAAAACTAATGTCGAGAGAATTTTATCTATAGTTTACTCACATAATCAAGTCAGATTAGTTAGAATTTTGTTTAAATAAATTTGAAGAATCATCTCTTCTAAAAGCTTAAACTAATAAGAAAATACAGTTTTAATAATTTTATATTATATTTCTTTACAATAAATTATTGAGAACATTAAGAGAAAAAAAAAGGATGTCCAAAAAGTCTTGTGTGTACAATAGGCTAGTTGAATAGTTAGGAGTAACTTTGAAGAATAGTAGTACTAAACAATAGTTTTTGGTTGCAGGAGAGGCGTGCATATCTATTTTGCCAAGAAGACAGAGCAATACTATGCAGAGAATGCGACCTTCCGATCCACAGAGCAAACGAGCACACACAGAAACATAACAGGTTCCTTCTCACGGGTGTGAAGCTCTCTGGCTCTGCTTCTCTGGACCAAACAGATTCATCGTCCACCGAAAGAGGAGTCGTCACTAGCTCTGAGGCGACAAGCTCTCGTTCTAATAAAATGAAAAACACAGCTTCTGTTGAAGACAAGGTCGCCACCAGCGACACCGGTTCGGTTTCGGCGAGCAGCATATCCGAATACTTGATCGAAACGATACCCGGTTACTGTTTTGAGGACCTTCTTGACGCTTCATTTGCACCTAATGGTTTCTGTAAGGTTTGCTGAACTCCCTTTATCTGTAAGAGAAATGAGAACCATATATAGAGTTTCTCCTTTTCTTTTTTCTCTTGTTGGATCTAACAACTTTGAATGAATTTTGGTTGTTTTTGCAGAATTGTGATCAACATTCTGCCTTTCAACCCCCTCAAAGTGTTTCCTAGAACGGTTCTGGTCATCGGAGTTAAGGAAATAGCAAAAGTGAACCCTGTTTGTAGTCCTCAATTGATAAAAAAAATATTGTTAAATAAACTATTTGTAAAAATCTGGTGCAAAATATCCTCTTTCTGTTTTCTACATTTCTTTATAATTCGTTAGTGTTTCTTTCTTCTTATTTGTCTGCACATCTTTACATTTATTTTCTCTCTTCCTATCTACGTGCTGTTTTGGCGTTTTATTTCGGTCATTTTCTTCTTCTTTCACCCATCGATATGAAGATAACTGGATAAGACAGTCTAGTTTCTTAAACGGTAAGTCACCTAACGCTATAGTCAGGAATAACACCAGGGACACCATCGTAGGTACTCGTGTTCGATAGTTCAATTTCACTCATCAATAAAAGTAGGCAACCTCCCACTTCACCTTCCAAAGAGTTTATTTATTTGAAAGGACATGTAAGTTTGACCCAACCAGTGATGAAGATTTGCTTTTCTTTAAAGAAGTTCAGAATCTCGGTAATCCTTCAACAGCCGGTGCATATGGTTTCAATTTTCAAACTATGAATTTATTCGTTTAACGTAAATAAAACATCAAACGAAGATCAACAGATTAATCTACAAGGAAGGCACCTATTTTGGACTGTGCAAAATACCCCCAAATGACATTACTTTTTAACATGGACCATTCTCATCAAGGTTGCAGACATTAAAAGTTCAATATAAGAACAAGGATTGAATCTGGACAATCCGTATAGGCACGGTAGCAATTCCTTCTTTCTTGAATAATGTATACTTTATGACTAATAAAATATGATATTATTCGGTCAAAGACACAAGCTTGTCAAAATATTATTAGCATACATTATTTTGCTAGGCATAGCAAGTAATTAATTTTAGATTAAAAAGCTCAATTTTCTTGCTGAAGAAAAAGATTCATCTTCAAACGTCGGCACATTAGATCATTACTTACAAATTATTTGAAGCCAAGAAAAACCACATTTAAATATAAAGCTAAGTTGTGACCCAAAAGCCAAGGAATAGCCCAAACTTTACGAGATCAAAGAAATCGCAACCAGCGATTCTTGTGATGAAATCAGAATCCAGGAGTCTTAGCGGGCAGGACGCTGTGTTTTAACTATAGTATTCGGCCTATATATCAGATACATGTAGTGACATTTAAACAAAACAACAGACCTATGACCATAAAAATGCTCCAGAAACCCACTATAACCAACCACCATAACTTGCAAACATCAACATCCACCTAATATAATTCAGGATCGTAAAAAATTTAGATAACTATAGTGATTATTTTACTAAAACAACAAAATACCTAGGTTCCAAGCTTGCTCCCACCATCCCATTACACTAGACAAAATGAAACTGCATGTATCGGAGTGCTACAAACATACTGGGGATGGAAAGAGCGTTGCGACTTGCAAGGGCAGCAGGACATACATACTAGAGGATGGACAAAAATTCTGTTGTGTTCCAGAAAAGAAACATAATTGTGCAATATGTACTTCAGCAGTGCTGTTTACACCATTTCCCTTTTTACATTCTTTCTCTGCACCCCTTTGTCCCCCCCCCCCCATTATACAGTTCCCCGGCGGCAGAGTAAAAGAAACAAGATATTGATATACCTTTAAAACGGTTTTACATACAGGCAAACTAATAAAAGAATTGCACCAGTAATTGCATCGAATATATTATCTCACCGGGATAGAGCCCTGCAAAAATTTAAAACAGACCAAAGTGAAAAAAACGTTAAAATTTTGTTCTTGTACAGCATTTGAACAAGGTTCATAAAAATATCAGAAGATAATTTGCAAGACCTGTTATATTTGAATACGGTCAAGGTGTAAAAGCAAAAAGCCTATCTGTAATATTTGTGCGACATATTGGACACTCAGCACAAGCAAGTGAACAAGATTTACACACTGCAAGAGAAAACAAGAGGCATAAGTTTCAAGAAAAACTATTGTGAATCAAAATGAAAATGAACAAAAATTTGCAAGGATAAAATTTTCAGATGGGAAGACTTACAACAAAAATGTCGGCATGGAAGAAGAATTGCTGCAGTTGGAGATTCAAAACATACTTTACAAACATGGGAATTGGCATCACCATTCCCAAGGTATTTGAGTTCTTTTTCTTTCATCTCTTGCATGCGTGCCTGAAATAAAATATTACAGCTCAAAAACTGTATTTCAGAAAGAGCTATTTATTTCAACATAAGTTACAAGACATTGCAGCAAATATCAAAGTGATGTATTGTTTTGCCAAACCTAATTCACCAACAAGGTCTTTTCCCACTAGTTGACTCTAGCTACATGAATCAAATGATATCCAATGCGTCCTCTCTTAAGCCATGTCTATAAACCTCTTACTGATTTTATTTATATTTTTCTTGATCTCCCTCTGCTTCAACCCAGCAGGCTACCCTTCAATTCTTTTTGTTAAAGTTTATGCAGGCTTTCTTCTCTCATTACCAAACCACCTAAAGCAAAATTGTACCATCTTTTTCACGATATGTAGTAACCCGATTCTCTCTAATGAATTCACTCCTAATCTTATCTTATCTTGCCTTCCAAAAAAGAATTATGAAATTGACAGCGCTGGAACGAACTATATTATAGTCTGGTGACCTAACAAAACAAAATCAATTCAAAATTTTCCAGGAAAAAGAACCACAAATAATTATTGAATGGTGTTACCTTAAGGCGAGCAACCATGGGTACTTCCTTGGGAATTTCACCTTCTGGTTTTGATACATCCAAAACCTGCTCCTTGGGGACAATATTACTTTCAATGCCATTAGTTTTTGATTCACTCATACGTTCTGCCCCATCATTTTTCTTAATGTTTGATTCTGGAACAGCACCCCCTTCTTTTTTTAGCTTAGCAACAAGGACCCACATATTTGCCAAATCATTCTCCAACGCTTCTTCTCTTTTCTTGGCCTCTTCAGCCTTTTTCCTGTATTCCTCTTCCACAAATTCTTTCTCAGCCAATGCTGCCTCAAGAGCTGCCTCCCGTTGTTTCCTAGCCTGCAGTTCCATCTTCAAATCATCAGCATCAAGATTCCATGACTCAAAGTCATCTAGACCAGCTCCTGAAATTTCATTAGCACAACTAGAAATTCTCCCCTTCCGCCCAGATCTTGCATCATTGTACTTGCGGTTGATACCATTAACCGTTTGCACAACAGCACTACGAGAGTTGACCAGGTCTCGTGCAGCCATCAATTCTTTTTCCAACTTTGCATTCTGCAATGAAAGTTTTGTCACTTCCCCAGCCAAATTCTTGAGTTCTACAGCAGCAGCAGAGGCCAGTTCTTTAGCATAAGAAGCTTCTTCAGAAAGTTTCTGATTCTGCACAAGCAGCCCACTTTTCTCTTCTGACAAGTGAACTTGCTCTAGCTTCAGTTTTTCATTCTCAATTTCCTAAAAATATAGAATTTAAACATCCGTTTAGTGCAATTAAATGCAAAACAGTAACTTGAAACAGAAGCCTCAAAAATGATTTTTAATAGTAATCCTAACACGTGCTTTCATTAATAATAAGTTAATAATCTATAAAGGGAAGAAGAAGTATATTGACAAGCAAGGAGTACAAAAGATAATAGGTATGAAGGAAAGAGAAACGACCATAAAGTAAATTAAAACCAATTGATTTATACTAAAAAGCATGTAATCCATTATGCTTTGCACCCACACAAACAATAAAGATTTAGTTACCCAGGATTGTACTTTCTTTTTCAACTCATCAATATGTTCTCTAGATGTGCTATGTTCCGAAGACACTGACAATGCACCACTAGTAACTGCTGCCAGTTGCTGCTCTAGCAGCTTCACTTTTTCTTGCAAATCTTTGTTTTCAGAACACTGTCAACAAAGAAGAATCAAATTGTAAGGATGTCAACCCACAAAATATGGTAATCATTAGAGGTTTGCACTTCAACTTTAGGGAAGGAAAACAAAGAGGATGACATAAGATCCAACTTTCTTAGATGAAAAGAAAAAAGAAGGGAAAAAAGGCAAGGGGGGCCAAATAGCAGAAAAAACAAGTAACCTACCTTATCATTTAGTTGTTCCTGAAGGACACGATTGTCTGCAGATTTTATCTACAGACGTTGTAAAAGACATATTAGTTATTATAAGTGAATGACTAACTTTTACCACAGAGCAGGATGAACATGCACAACACAATGACCAAAACACTAGGGGAAAAACAAAAATAGGGACTTTGGAAATAAGCTCAAGAAATACTCTAACATAGTTAAAATACTACTCACCTCCAACTCAAAGGCCTTTTCGTTACATTGAGTCATTAATCTTGTGACTGTCTGTCCCATCAAACCCACAAAGAAAAACAAAAGTATAAATGAACTTTCTTGCAGCACACACTACAGCTTACAAATCAATAAAAAATTAACTTCAATACCCCCATCATCACTACCTGCTGCATTTCAACTAATGATGAGTTAGCCACCGAAGATTCACCGCTCTCAATTAGTCTTTGCTCTAACAACCTCATTTGCTTCCTTTTCTCTTGGATCTCTAGTTCCAAGTTCTCAATCTGTAATAGAGAAAGCACATTCTAAGAAGAATACATCAGCAATACATGCATCTTACTAGAGTTGAGTGCCACACTTTTTGTTAAAATTTTATCCACTTAAGAATTTGGTTCCAGGCTACCATAACACATGCATGCTTTATATATGTGCATCAAACAGCTTTGCATCAGTTATTATGTGATTTCCAAATAGTTCCCAACAAAAATGAATTGTTAAAAATAAATAAATAAAAATCCTAAAATGTGTTTCCCTTCATGCTAAACAATTCGTCGCCCCCCATACCAAGGCAAGTGAACAGCTGATTCTCGGACCAGCCAGCGTGGAGGTGGAAAGTGGAAACTTGTTAGGGAAATTTAAGCTAAATTCTTAAACTAAGATAAAAGACTAAAAACTAATTGCTAAACATATTTTCTTCTCTCTCATTCATTCACAGTGATTATATTTATAGTAGTGTAGGGCTTGTTAGAACTTTCTCTTCCCTTACACATGTCATCATCACGCACTGTAGAATATTCCTATAAATATTTTTCCAATCAGACTTCATTGTAAAATACAAGAACTTATATTATACTAACACATATCAAGCCAAGCCATGGGCATCAGAGCTGATGTATATAAAAAGATTAGAGAAAAAGGATACTGATGGATAATCCCAGTTGCTTTCATGCCATGCAAGTTGCAACACTGCTTACAAACAAGGAAAAATACCTGAGTTCTAGAGCTTTCAGGGTCATTTACGGACTGCTCCATCAAGCGCTTCAGAGTGCTAGTACTGAAAGCAATATCTCCAGCAAGCATCTTGACTTGCTCAACAAGAAGATCCATCTGATCAGACATTGTCATCCCTCCCTGCAATTCAATGAGCAGCCCAAGTAAGACCTTTTTTTTCTGTATTGACCAACCACTTAAAGTGAGAAACTACAATGAAACACATCCATGCATAGAGCATCCAAGAACAGAATGAATGTAAAACATCAGAGCAACTTCAGTACAATGGAATCTCAAGTCAAAGTGAGAAAAACAAAAGGAATGGTGCATGGCCGTTGTTATCATAGGAGATTTGATGGAGTTAATAGCAAGATAATGTGACATAAGTCACAAGGGATTCAAAGATTATTCCTAAAATAACATTTTTGCAACTCCGTGATTAAGTTTTCAGAAACTGTCACACATTCCTGGTAATCCCATCTAGTGGTAATTCTCGTCTAATTCTTGTGGACCCACCAACAGTCCATCACCATTCACCACCGCTCATACCATTGTTATGCATGCTCAACCCATATTAGGCATCCCACTACGTAGTTGAAATACATTTCCACCCAAGTTTTGCAAAGCTGTATTTACACATGCGATAGCAATAGAAAATCCTACCTAGTAAAATGTCCTAGAATGCTATGACATGGAAATTACATTCCTCCTCACTCAGGGCATTGTCATCAGTTAAAGGCAAATTGACCCTTGATAAAATCAAGTTTATTTCAGCGCCAAATTGTAAAACTAATAACGCTAGGTAGAATCTCTTAACGAAATGTGTATTTCAAAACTGCTTATGTTTCAAGCAGGTAAAGATGTGTAAAAAAAGAGGCGGGCCAGTTATGTGAGTGTAAGCCTGCGTGTTTAGCACTGTTGTTAGTAAAACTACACTTCGGATTGACCCCAATACATGTGCAGTGGTCCATTCACAATGTCAACTTTATGAGACCTTCATCGTGACTATTAAAAAAATTGAGACACATGATATGAAGATAAATAAAAATAAAAAATTTAACAGATATTGGTAGGGAGAGGGGAAATGAAGATACCGCTGCCAGTTTTGTTCTACTGTTCAATTCACTGCCTGGTGTTGCTTCAGTAACAGTACTGCTAGTTGGGGAGGACTCTCCGTTCCATCTATTTGACGACGCTGCATAAGCATCTCTTTGATTCTCATTTTCAATCAACGTACCATTGTCATTTTTCTGCAAGAATAAAGAAAGACTAAATTCAATTCGTTTGGAGGAAAGATATCTTTATAATAAATTATAATACATTTGAAAACAGATAGTTCTGCTGTCAAAAACGAACTCAAAAGCTTAATCAGTTAAAGGGACACAACCTAAAAGCTTAATCAGTTAAAGGGACACAACCTAAATGATTCTCGTGAAAGCCCTTTGGGCCTTTGGGCTCATGAAAGCCCTTACAGGTTCAAGTACTACATCAGTGCGGGAAGAAACAAAAAAATCTAGAAAAACTTAAATGTAGTCCAGCACTGAGCAGCATAAAATTTGTCAGGTGTGGAGGTTTAGAATATGATGAGAAACTTAATCTGCTAAAATAATTTTACTGCAAATCATAATTAGGAGTTCAAAGTACTAGCGCTTTCAGAGTGACAAGTTTAAATGACAGTATAAAACAATCTACACTAATTAATTGAAGGAATAGCTTACGTCATCCTCGCAAACAGAAAGACTTCGCTGGTGGCTGGTAACATCAGTTACATATCCAGGAATTGCATTCTTCGAGGACACCAGAATGAGTTTGGTTAGCCTCTGGATCCTACTCAGAAGAGCAGCCTTGGCTTCTTCCTCTTCTTCCAATCTTGATTGCATTTTGACTTGACCTTCTTCCAACTAATCATACAACAGTAAAATAGAAAGCAGAAATGGTTACACACAATCACAGAAAACCAGTGTTACATAAATCATTATCATGAAATAAGTATCGGAGGACGCTAAAAACCTTCTGCTTTAAGGTCATAATCTCCTCGTGATTGACACCAACTATCATCCCCTTCTTTAATTGATCGAGTTCTAGTTTGAGGACTGAAATTTCCCTCTGGTATTTCTTAATTAGAGACTTTTCGTCAATAATCTGTCAACATATAATGCCACTGTGAATCAGGAACCTCAAGTAGATGCCTATATGCAATCCGTTATATGGTTAATTAATAGTTTCAGCCGACCTTATTACGCGAGGCATATATTTCTACTCGTTTTGCCCTGCTCGCAAACTTCAAAGTATTATGAGTTTCCTCCATATTACTGGATGCTGGAGTTACTGTGCATATAAGCTGAAATCATCATGTCAAAACAAATGTTAATAATAATATGGTACTTCAATTTAGATAGTCTAATGCATTTTGTTCCAATCCACGCACGGGCCATAGCCCTTATCAAAATTGAATAGTAACTCAGCTATTGTGCCAAATAAAAAGACAGTTAAACCATCTAATCATTAAAAAACTCACAGAAACATGGCCATGCCCACTAAGAGAAGACTGCAGAAGACGGGTTAGCTTTGAATCTCGATATGGAACATGAGATGCCTTCCCCTCGCTCAGTTTTCCTATAACCTTCACATTGAAACCATAAAGTCAAAACATTACTCATGCATCCCACTGCCCACAAAAATAAATAAAATAAAAATAAAGAGTAAAACAGTATAAAACAAAAGGGAAGCAATTTCATCAGTTCCCAGTTCCCACCAAGCAAGTAACAGACGCTTTAGCACCACAAGACAGGACTGTTCTTATCAGTTGGTTCACTGTGACATATAATTGTTCCATTAACATTTAAACGAATCTACTCCACCAATACAATTATTTTTGGCTACTTGCTTACCCACAATAAATTTGCAAAAGGCATCAATTTTGTGTATTAATACTCAATCTTTTACTAAGATATTGCATGCTATATACAACTAGAAGTCTCGGGAGCAAACAAAATGTCATAACCAAACTTGTCCCAAGACAAATATATTGATACGGTATAGGAAGACACTTACAGTTCCAAGAGTAAGAAGACTTTTATTGATGTAAGATCCTTCTTTTCTTCTTAATCCAGTTGTTTCAGTTTTTGAACTCTCAGATCCAGCCAAATCAATCAAGTTCTGAAAGAAGAAAACAAGGGGAAAAAAGCATGAGAACGGATATTCAATAATTATGAATATTGAAACTTCTGTAAAGTAATCAATAATTTTCACATACAAGCTGGGAGAAAATCACTCCATCATAATCATCGCCATGGGCACTGCTTTCAATCATCTGCAATAGTATCAGATAACAATAAAGCTTAGATTAAAAATAAAATATAAAAAAGTGTTTGGGCTTAGAAGTTTAAAATCTTAAAGCTTCTTGCTGTGATTCAGAAATTATTCTTTTACAATTGAAGCAAGTGCAGAAAGGGGTTGATTGACACAAATTTTAACACTGCCATATCAAGCACGCTCACCAGTGTAAATATTGTGTGACTCCGGCTGCTAAACAGGTTAAAATTGTTTGATCCTACATGACGATGCTCTGCCACAAAAAACAACTTATCATTAGTCATGAGTAGTATACCATTAAAAATAAAAATAAAAGTTCAAAGAAAAGACTGGGTAAGTGATTATCAATGTCAACATAAGTACCTTCTCCAGCAGCAATAAAAGAAAGTGCATGGCCAGGAGATAGAACAACTTCTTCCTTTATACCCTCCACATAAGTTCCCTAGAATACAAGCCACAATAACTAATCAATTACATCGCCAATTAGGCAGAAGAAAACAAGAAATTGACTCAACTTCAAAATTGACAATTTCCATCATTTTCTTCCAACCATAAATGAAGTAAGTGACTTCAATGAAAACTCAACGCATGATTTTAACATATAGAAATGATTTTTTTATTTTTTATTTACAAACACAAAGAGAAGTGTGATAAATCTTCTAATAGTTAAGTACAGAACACCATCACAATTACAATACTATCTTGTAAAGGTAAAAGGAGGCGGATGGAAAAAGAAATGAGAATAATCAAACATCTGAGCTGAACAGAAACCAGCTTATCAATCATGGCCACAATATAGCAGTTTAAGTTTGTACATTACACATACTCTCCACATATTGAATGACAATTGAAACTAACAGACTCATCACTTAAAGATAGACATAGAAAGAATGAATGAAGAATTATTAATTATACAATCATAAAGTAAGATACCTGGGCATCTTCTCTAACTCGCAAATTTTGGCCAGTTGGATCAAGCAAATCATTTATCACCTGATACCAAGCAAAAAAGCCAAGTTACCACTTTTAACACAGAAACAGTTCAGTACTAAAACATAAAGAGTGTGACTATCAACACTGCATAGTGGTATAGGCTGGACTAAAAAATTAAGGCAATACGCCGGGGGGTGGGGTGGGGTGGGGTGGGGGGTAACAATTGAAATACAATGGTCAGCACATGGATGATGGAACAAAGAATATTCTGTTATTTACCTCATTGTATATTTCTAGATATGACACGCGGAGTAAGAATTCTCTTCCTGGGGTCTGCAGCAAAAGCACAATTAGATATTCCAAGCAAGCTGCTGTAGCATAAATTTTAGAGGGATACTTCGATAATCATGCCAATTTGAAGCGGTAACTATATGGCTACCAGTCAAGAGTCAAGACATAGAGAGCCCATGCATTCTTGTAAGAAATTAAATGGAGGATAAAACCTAAACGAAGAAGGGAAAACAAAATAGTGGTGTTCAACTATTCAAGAGAGTGCCAAGTAGATGGCCACTTAAAGAAGAAAGCAAAAGAGTGGCACACAAACACACACACAGCAACTAACAACAATGAAAACAGAGACATTGTATTCCAAAGCATAACATTATAATGAACAACAATGGTACAGTGTTGACGTGTAATTTAAATAACTCACACCACCGAGGCATAACCAATGTTTACTAAGTTTGCAAGAAAGCTCACATCTTGGATCATGCTGAAAACATCCTTTATAGCCAGAGGTATGATACCAGGAGAACTTTGGTCTCCCTGCACATATTATTTATTAAAACCAAATTAAAATCACAGCTGAAGAGAACGCTTCTTTATAGAAAAATACACCAAGTCACCAACAAAGAAAATGCAGTTCATAGACAGAAAATATTTTGAAATAGAAGCAACAAATATGATGTGAATCCTTTTCAGGCATAAGAATGCAGAGCTACAACTTCTATATTTTCTCGTAACATATTTTTCCTCTGCATTTACCATCAAAAAAAAGAAAGAACAAAATGATGCTTAACTTATCAAAACCATATTTCCAATCAGTTGCACATATTCAGCTTTGCTGGCACTGCCATTTGCAGTTTCCACCGATGATGATCCTAACCCTATTGGTTGATTCAAAATTAATTGATTGCTGCTCGTAACTAACTGCTTTATGGTGGTTTAAATATCCTCTGTCCAAAGAAACAACTATGTCAACCCTAAGTAGATCAAAACACTTAAAATATCACCCAGAAAACTAAGTTCTGGTGAAGTTGTCGATAGCCAAAGAAAAAATCAAACAATGGCCAAACTAATTCTATCACCTATATTCTTCACCAAAAAAAAGTGAGCACCTGTCATGCTACATGTGTTGCTGTGTCCGGAAATTGAAATCAGCTAATAATTACTAACTTATTGACACAAACCTATTTGACAAATAACCAACACAGCATAACAGAATCGATGTGATCTAACATACAAACTTTAAGTTGCAGTATGATGCAATGATGATGCAGGAGATCTTGGCTTTCAGCAAAAAACGTCAAACAAAAACACTATATAGAAAAAGCAGTGCGTTAAAGAATGACACTTACATGCATCGTATGTGTCTTACCACTACTGGTCACACCATAGGCAAACACAGTTCCTGCAATGTTTAGAATAAAGTTATCTCCCAAACTCAGCTGACTCTATTAAACACCCTATAGCTAAAACCAGTACACAACTAACCAGCTTGGCCTATTAATTCAATTAGAAACATAAGATGAAAAACCTACAACAGCCTTCACCAATCCATTAAAATGACTTGGTGGCAACAAATTAAACTATGCTTATCACACATAACATTTCATACCATTGACGCCTTCCATGGCAGCCTTCACCACAGGTTTGGCTGCAACTTCATACACCTCCTCTGAATTGGTATGTGGTCCAAAAACTTTATCTGCCACAAATATAAATCAGAATTCTAAAATCAGCATCCATAATTTCTTCACTGAAATCAAAATCATAGTCAATTTCCAAGTAGAAGCCCAATCGCCTCTATTAATTCACCATAAATATCACTTCCATAAGGGGGACAGGAAAATAGCTTAACACGAGAACAATACAATACCAAATGCATAAGCAGTAGCTGGATTATACTCATTTCTCACAATCTTGTCTCCATCGGCATACCACGCAATCTCGTCCCCCCTCAGATACTCTCTTTCACTGCAACCGAACCATTCACTTTCAGTGACATTTAATCTCAGATGACACAAATGCCAAAATCGAACGATTCAATCAGTGGCAAATGGATCTGAAAAACACAGCTCCAGATCTAATCATTTACCTCAGTGGTCTGAACCGAATCGTGACCGAAATGCTGTCCCCAGACCTAGACGTATCCACAGGCTCAGCGATCAACTCCTCCGCTTCGAACGCCACCGGTGAACGGCCACCATAACTGCGCGGGTACGTTGACTCGCTGCGACCGCGACTTGGAGTCATGGATCGGCCGCCGGAGTTGAAAAACGACGACGTAGAGGAAGAGCTGGAGCGAGGTATTAACCTTCCGTTCATGAAGGAAGAAGACGAAGAAGTGGACGAGTAAGGAGTGGAGGGCTTCCGGTGAGAGAACGGTGAGCTACTCCTTGCTCGCGAAGACGACGCCATTGAGCTCGCTCACCGAGTTGGCGACTCAGTGGAACCCAGCAAAATCAAACTATCGAGGGTGGGGAAGAGAATGTGTCAGAACTCCCACATGGCTAGAGAAACCAAAGCGAGCACCGTTTGGTTCTCATGCCTTTTCTTATTTTATTTTATTTTTATTTGATGCTTTTTTTGAAATTGAGATATTATTCTCTCATACAAATAGAGGAAAACACGTAGAGAAAGAGCGAGATTGTTGCGTCTTGTTTAAGACAGAGGAAGTTGCAGTGAAGAAGAAGATGAGTTACTGGTGAGAGAGAAGGTGAGGTGTGCGGAACGAGAGGGGGAGGGGAGCGAGAGATTGGGGAAGATGGTCTAAGTTTAAATTTAATTGTCTTTTCTTTAATTTTTTGGTTTAAAAAGATTATTATTGTAAAAACAATATAAATCGGATTCAAATTTACTGGTGATGACGTGGCGGGTAAGTAGAGGAGTTTACTCTGGTGGAATGGAAGCACCCGCGCACTAACAAAATGGAGTAAACGACGAAAGGCTTTTCAAAAATTAAATGTGAGCCTGAGCGGGAATAACTGCGGCCGCCTATCACCTGCAACCAGTTCAAAGATTAATAATTAAAAAATATTTAAAATAATTTTGTTATTGTCACTAACCGACTTTGTCGAGTATTATATTATTGCTGTGCATTTTAAGTAATTTTTTTATAGAGAGAGTGTAAAAAATCAAATTTAGTACTAGAGTTGAATATGCGTTTGCAAAATTTAAAAAAAAAAGTTGAATGTGCAAATTTTACGTTGCAAGAAGAATGGAACAAGATCATGAAGAATGTAGGTAGTTGTTCAAATTTGAAAAGAACAAAAAAATAAGTTGATGGGTAACATGGGTACGTAGAGGGAAAGTGGAGAGTGCTTGAGGTTAGCGGTTAACATTGATTGGTAGTAATTAAATAATTACTAGTTAATAGACATGTCAATATAAATATATATCCAAACATTTTAAAAAATGTTTATTACAATTAATAAAGAGATAAAAAATAGGTATTAAGTGAATTTTTTTAATGTATAATAATGTACTAGTTCAAATATTGTCAACCTAAAAATAGGGTTCAACGACGTTAATGAGTTAGACCTTAAAGCCTAAATAAACCGAAAGAGGTGACTCAAGAAAACAATTTTTAATAGTCACATCTGTAAGGACTCAATGCGGAGATAAGTTCCTCCTAACCATTCTCCCACGTTTGAACGCGGCTATTTGCCAGGGAGATCAAAGTAGCTCCTAATACTTATAATTGTCGAGCAACCACGTTTTAGGGAAACCCTAATTTGTCTGCACTATAAAAGCAGGTGCACACTACCAACTCAAGGTATGCAATTGATCACAAACTTTATATCGCACACCCATGTTCTAACTTTAGCGTTAGAATGTATTGCAAATTCACCCTCGACGTCATGCTGGCTAGTAGGAGCTCAAACCAAGTAAGGGAAGACATCAGCAACCTCCGAAACACATCACCTCATGTTTACCAGTTAAACAAGTAAAAATAAATGATTTTTATGTTTTAATGCATATCTAATATTATTAAAAACACATACATACAAAAAAAATATATCAATTAAACACGTGGAAAAAATATTATGAAATTTTTTTAAAATCTTACATTTTTAATAAACTTATTTTTTTATTAAAACAATAAATACTTATAATTTTGATTTAAGACACATTAATTGGAGATGATAGTGAAATTGAATTAAGATGAGCTAAGTTGAACTTGTTAAATTTCAAATTCATGCATATACGACGATTTAATAAGATAACAGTGTAAACAAATTTATACTATTAACACATAACAATTAAATTAATTTTTATTATATACTCCAATGATAATAAAATCATGAAATTGTTTCTTTTAAAGTTTATATTTATTGGATTTGGTATTTTGGTAATTTAACTAGTTTGTGTTACTTGAAATGAAAATGAAGGGTGAAAGGGCAAAAAGATGGTCCGTTGGCTTTTTAAAATTAATTTTTGGCTATAGTGATGTTATGTTTGTTAGCAAAAGGGCGAAATGTTCAAACACAGACGAAAGAGAGAGCATTCCAACCACGTTGTCGTAAAAAAGAAAGAACTAACAAAAAAATTTATAATCGTGACGTTACCAACGCCAGCGACAAAAGTAGCCTTCATGCAGAAAAGTTCGGTTGTCCATATTTTGAGATTCAACGAAATTAAAATTTAGAAGTTTAATCATAATTATATATTACTATCCACTAATTAAGGTCTAACACCATCATCCAACGTTATAATTATAATACATATCAATCTATTAATAAATATGTATATATCAATATAATTACAATAAGTTATTGACTTGATAAATTTTGGTTTGGGATGACAAAAGGAGTGAGGTGGGGAGGGCTAGCTCACATTTAAACAAGGCGGTGTGAGAATTTTTTATGTCGATTGAAATTTTATGTTCGCATTGTATTTTATTTAGCCCGTGAGTTAGTGGATTGATCCGCAAGCTAAAACAAATATTTAATAAAATAACAACTTAACTAAAAAATACATAAATATAATAAAATAAAAGAACTTCATATTCATAAAATAACTAATGTCTATAAAGCCAAAATAAATCAACACAATTTTATGTTTTTTTTAATTTTATGTTATTATCATTATTAGTAACTGCCCTACAATAGCATATGTAAAGAGAAATATTTTTTACACTGTTTTGTCTATCTAATTTATTGTTTAATAAAAAGTTATTAAATAAAAGTGTATAATATACTATTCATGAGTTGACCTCACAAATTTTTATGAGCATGTGACTAACGAGTCAAAAAAATGTTACCATAAATAACACAACTCATTTTGATTCTCTATTGAGATTATTAAAATCAAATCCCTCATTTAGTAATTTTAACTCCCTTCAATATCAACTGAAATTTTTTGAAGCTGGTGTGTAGGAATCATTTTTATCTGCTTATTTGTTTCCCAAGACAGAGCCAACTGCCCATTTTTTTAATTTTGGTAAAGGAAGCCAGGTAATTGTGTTTTGACGTGTAACCATTGATTTCATTTAAGTAATGATACAAAGTGAGACATCCTTTATCCATAAAAATATCATTAAAATTACAAGCAAATTTTGTCAATGAATGAACCACCGTGTTATTTTGCCTCCTAGTGTGAGAAGACGTGCAAGAGTGAAGGTTGCCTCCAATGACTCGGCAGTCATAAACAATCGCACTAAAACAAGATGATTTCTTCATCTTAGAGATAAACTCTAGGCACTCCATTTCCCCTTCAAGGTGATATAGGCAGAGATACTGGCCTAACAACGACCCCATTGAAATTCCAATCCCCTCCGTTGTGCGAACATCAGTTGCCGCACAAATTTTCCAGTTTGCCGAAGCCATTACTTCCCCATGCTTAATCGATTATGTACGTAAATATTCTACCTATGTGCCCATATATATATCTTACACTATCGCAGTGTAGCCATAAGTTAATTCAATAAACCTGTTTGGTCATACATTTCGACTTCAAATACGTGCAGAATAAGTATACTTATTTTCTATTCATTTTTTAAAAAATAGATAAACAAAACTAGATAGAATGATGCGGCTTGTGGCTGTAAAACTTGTACGTCTAATATATAAATTATTAGATAAACGGCAATAGTTGCTCTAGCACAAAAAGGAAAAGTCAATGCTGTCGTTTAAACTTTTCTATTTTGATCAAATGCGTGTGGGAATCTTATGTCCAGTGACTTCTTAGTTGGGGTAAGCCAAAAAAGAACAATGAAGACAATGAGAAATACAAAATTAGTTCTATATACATTTGTTATTGTAAATTTGAAATAACAATGAAACTAACCATATTTTCTTTTCTCTTCTATACTTTTTTTTCCTTATGTGTTGTTCAAGGGATTATCATTTTTTTTTATTTGACGGCAAATTCACAACTTCCCTTTTCTTTTTGTGGCTTATTAATTTTTTCAGTCCACTTTGTAGGTGTTTTAATTAGTTATTTTCTATAAATATTTATATTTTGATGGTCTTACGATCAAATATATTTTAAAAGAAAATATAATAATTATTCAAGTTACAATACTTTTCATGTTATTTTTAACCTGAAAGTATTTATACATCAATAATCTTCATACAGTTGGTTATTTTATAATGTAAAATATTTTTATTTTTTTAATCAAATTTTAATTTGATTTATTTTTTGTGTTATTAAATTAGTTATAAATGAGTTTTTCTCTTTCTGGCCAAATTTTTATTTTTGAAGCAACCACAAAATTCCAAATACATATGCGTAGGTTTGACAATGACAATCAAATAGAATTAGTTTCTTACATTATATTGGTATCGAAAGGACGCATACATTTTCTTGCTGACGGAAAATATTGGATAAAAATAATAATGGAATTTTTACTAGCACTATTTTGAATAGGTTTACCAAAAAAGAAACAGTAGTTTAAATAGGCATTTTCCTTTTCGGACCACAACAAGGGGCGCTGTTTATTCAGCTTTACGCCATTCAATTCAATATTAAGAGTACTCCATAATATAAATATATATATATATATATATATATATATATATAATTATAGTATGAATGATTCATGTGAGAATGAATTTTTTATGTGAAAAATAACTAATGGATTGAAATTAATTTTGATATATTTCTTTTTTAAGATTCAATATTGATCATACAAATATAATTTAATCATTAAAAATCCATTCTCACGTAAAAAGTTCATTCTCACCTGAATTTTATATATATATATATATACACACACACACACACATACAGTTATGCTACATGTACACCCTATTACATACACCATACATACACCAGTATGTATGTACTGTGGGTCCCACTAAATAACCGCCCCATCCACTCTCTCCCCCACTCTCACCACTGCGCGCGTGAAGCCACGCTTCCCACTTGCATAACTTTTCATTTCAACTTCCTCGCTCACTATATCTCGAAAAATAGGATTTATTGAAAAATGTGCCGTCTTCTTCGTCCTCATCGTTTTACTCTCACCTCTGCACAAAACTTTGTTGTTTGCGACTTCGTTGTGCTCTCTGTGCAAACTTCCACCAAGAAAAACAACAGAAGACGTGCATTTCACTACGTGCATTTCGCCTGAACATATGTGCTTGTGTAATGGTCTTGTGATTCTATGGTTTTTGCATCTGTATGGTGGACAATGTTGGTATTAGGGTTTGTTCTACAATTTGGTTCAGGCTTTGTACAGGTTTTGTTTTGAGAACATTTCGTTTAAAGAGGAATGATGCAACAAACGTTTTTTTAAAAAAATTTATTGAGCATAATGTTTGTACATTTTTCACATAATGTTTGCACACTTTGTCTGTCTGTTGCTTGCATTCCCCTTTAGACAAGATTCTGATAATGTGGTAATGTTTGCACATCTTGCACGTAATGTTTGCACATGCCTTGTTATAAAGTTTGAGCACTCTTGCTTGATTTTGTCTGTCTGTTGCTTGCATTCCCCTTTAGACAATATTTTGATAACGTGTTAATGTTTGCACATTTTTCACATAATGTTTGCATACTCTGTCTGTCTGTTGCTTGCATTTCCCTTTGGACAATATTTTGGTAACATGTTAATGTTTTCACATTTTGATCATAATGTTTGCACATTTTGTTCATAATGTTTGCACATTTTGCACATACCTTGTTATAAAGTTTGAGCACTCTTACCTCATCTTTCACGTAATGTTTGCACATCCCAACTTATAATGTTTGCACATTTCATTATATATTGTTTGATCACTCCTGCTTGAATTAATTCGATGATGTTGATTATTCCTTATTGTAGAAATGACCCCTTCAAACAAAGGCAAAGCACTGGGTAAGGATGCTGAACAGGCCTTGGAGTTGGCAAACATCGCACATGACGACACTGAGAACAAAAGGGTAAGAAACAACAAGCCTTTCTCTATCTAATTCATTTAATTATGTCAAAGTTGTGTCAATAAGTAGTTTCTGAATTTATGCAGTGCAAGATTGAGACGCGCTGTTCAACTAAGATGTTGGCAAAGCTATGCGCCTTCACGACCTTATTACTTCGAAGAGACACAGGGCGTGGCAGAAGACGCTTGAAAGGATCATGTTCAAGTATGTAGAGCTCTGTGTTGAGATGCGTAAGGGGCAGTTTTCCAAGGACGGTCTCATTCAGTATCGTATCATCTGCCAGCAAGTGAGAAGTTCCTGGAGATGCCAAACGAGCCTGCAAGGGCTGCAATATCTGACAGCTCTTCTGCCTCTGATGTCGAAGAGGTTGTGCCACAAGCCAAAGCTGCCCCATTGCAGCGACGGAAAGGGAGGCTGCAGAAAAGCCCTTACACGGACGTTAGCACAGCCGAACTCCTTAGGGATGGGGGAAAATGGAAAAAACGTAGGAGATAGTAGTTGGGTTAGGGGGAGAAAGTGTCTTTGTTTTCTGTAATACAATACAAGTACTTGGTTTTTTTTGTATGTAACCATTTTTATTGTAAATACTTCAATAAATATATGAAAAATTTATTGTATGTATGCGCACTTAAAGTTTGCACGTATGCGCACTTAAAGTTTGTATTGTTGAGAATGTCATGTGACTTGTTGATAATGTTTGCCCATATGTGCACTTAAAGTTTGCACTTATGCACTCTTCAAGTTTGTACTGTTGAGAATGTCATTTGTGACATGTTGATAATGTTTGCACATATGTCTACTTAAAGTTTGCACGTATGCCGACTTAAAGTTTGCACGTATGCCGACTTTAAGTTTGCACATATGCCCACTTAAAGTTTGCACATATGAACTCTTAAAGTTTGTATTATATATCAGATTTCCATTCTTTTTGCATTTGTGACATACTTGTAATCATTACACCGCACCATCTAGTATTTAATCGTTGGAGTAAATAAAGATTCCATTTGTGTCAGACAAAAAATGTATACAATTTTGTATGGATTATTTCTTCCTAAATAAAAAACACCTTTTGTGTGCGGCCTATACATAATGTTTGCACATGTGTCTACTTAATGTTTGCACTTATGCATACTTAAAGTTTGTACTGCACATCAGGATCACCATTTTGTTGCATCAGTGACAGACGCATGTGGCCTTGTGGATAATGTTTGCACATATGTCCACTTAATGTTTGCATTTACGAGTGTTTAAAGTTTGCACATTCTGCAATAAGCCATAATCTGCATTTTGTGCATTTGTGACAAACACACACTGCTTATCGCACCACCTATGGTTTATTGATGATGATATCTACCAAAAATGTATAATATATATGCATTAATTGTTCAAGTTATTGGCAATGTGCCAAAATGCACATCCTCTTCCTTGTGTATAAAGTTTGCACACATGTCCACTTAATGTTTGCATTAAGGCATATCTAACGTTTGTACATTCTATTTTCTATCATATATGTATCAGTTTTGTATCTAATTTCTATCATTAAATGAATTTAACAGTGACACAAATCCTCCAGGGGATGGTGGGGTTGGGATATAATATTGAGGCGGGGGGCCGGTCGAATCTGAATGTTGTGACATAGCCTCGACAATATTTGTCTCTGTATGTTCCTACGCAAACATTATCACATAAATGAACAAATTTTAATACCACGTGTACGCAAAAATTAGTAATAGTTCTAATAGATTATACATTCTTCAATGGTTTACATAGCTGAGTGGACCTTTCAGCCATTTGTTTCTTCGCGCGCTTCCTATAACTCCTCACATATCTGTTGGTAGTTAATTCTTTCCTCTTTGTACTCGGTCGGCATTTACATGATACGTGAGGGGGGCTGTGTATGTCATTTAACGTAACTGGGTACCTATTGTCGCGGCTCTCATTGGCGTTCGAAGATGTGCTTGATAACTGAGACTCTATTCCAACCTCCACCGTATCTAGTGCCCGATGAAGTAAGCTAGTTCCTTTTTCCGTTCATACAACACGTTCTACCACATTGTAGAAATGGGTGCATACACTGTCGTACCTATCCTTTACCACTCTCATCCTACTGATGTCATGGTTGCACTTTGTTGTGTTGTGCTTCCGCTTAATGTTTTTGCTCCACTGGCTGAGAATGTACTTTGTCCGAATTTCTCTAACTCTTTCGACACCTAGGACATACAAACAATGTCGGCAGATGGTCCCCCTTGACTCAAAACACCGGCACTGACATCCAACATCATGCGAGTCTCCATCAAACACCACATCATATGACACCTCCTTTACCTTACCATTGACCTCAACTTCTTCAGCAACGGTATAGGTTACTTTAGTGCTCTGCTTGTCTTTAATAAAGGTGTTGCAGTTAACCTTAGCTCTAAACTCCGTCTGAACCTCGCAGAATTTGTCATGTGTATATTCCGATTGAAATTGCTTCTCAATCAATGATGTCGTCACACAAGGAATTGTCGTCTTGAAGCTTTACAAATTGCTCCAATGTACTCTTTGGGTTTAGGTATCCATCAAAGAATGCATGCATGCTCTTGCTCATCTGTGTGCTCCTCATTCTAGCCCAAAATTCATTGCTAAGGTATATTGGGACTCATCTGCTACGTTCATTGTATAGACCTGATGTGTAAACTTATGTCATCAAACCAACAGAGAAAAATCAATCCAAAAGTGGTCATTACATTATCAGTGCACAAACATTATCATGACTACAACCCAAACATTAATACTACATATGTGCAAACTTTGTCTCACATAAAATTGATCATACATAAAGTGTATCAAATTAACACAAAATTAACCAAAAGAAAAAAAAAGGGAGAGGGGTTGAGAATAACATACCATCCAACCAATCATTTTCTTCAAGATGGTACTTTGTTAAGAATGCAGCCCATCGATCCTCAAAATCATGGGCAGAGAGTGTTTCCCACACAATGTTTTTTAGCTCAGCCTTGATCTCATCGTATTGTTTGCACCCCTTCAATTTTTCCGGTATCTTTTTCATAATGTGCCAAATGCATCATCGATGTCGTGTGCCATGTAACACAATTTCAATTGCATTCTGCGTCGCTTTGCATTGATCTGTCAGTATGTCGATCGGCTGCCTCCCCAACATACATTTCACCCAGGCTTCAAAAAGCCACACAAACATCGATGTGTCCTCAACTGATAATAATGCACATCAAATCAGCACTGACATCCCATGGTGGTTAACACCTACAAACGAATCAAACGACATACGATACCTATTTATGCCTTATGTAGTGTCAATACCACATCTCCAAAGTATTCACGAGCCGCTTGGCTCCTTGCATCTGCCCAAAAAATATTTTTAATCTGGTTTTCCTCGTTTACTTCAACCTCATACCAAAAATTGGGATTCTGCTCCTTCATTCTTACAAAGTATTCCATTAGGGCTTTTGCATCCCCATCCTCCCGGACAGAGCGCAACTCTCTGTTAACATAATTTCTGACATATTTTTCAATGAAGTTTAATTCCTCATGACCGCCGCCTTGCTACACAAGGGTTTGGTATGTCTTGTTCACTCTGACTCCAGCTCTGTCATTTAACTCAATTATCCTCTTTACATGCATTTTAATGATTCTATTTTCCTTGAAAAGCCTTGCTTTGGAAGGGCTCGCTTCATGTGAATGCGCGTTAACAACACTCCTAATCACCCACAACTCAGACTCTCCATTTTGTACTTTTGATACAGATATCCTTGCTTTACATTTAGCCGTTGAGGTTGGATTAGTCTTGTCAAATATTGGAATTTTGGAGGATCGACACCCTTCCCTTGTACATGACAGAATTTGGTACTTGATCTGTTTGTCTTTGGTGAATTTGGTACTCCTTATCCTCCATGTAAATCCAACCTTCTTGGCATAATTCTCATAGAACTCTTTCACTGCCTCCAATGTGTCAAATTGCATGCCATCCTTTGGCACCTCTTTCACCTCAACAACAATTGAACTCATGGCCTGTACACAAATAATGTTTGAGCACTACATAAAGTAATGTTTGAGCATGTTTGATATAATGTTTGTGCATCTTGTCACACATCAGATTATTCATAATACTGAACATATAGTCAAATATTATACTGGACATATAGTTAAATATTATGTCTTGTTCACTATGAAAATAAGCAACAGAGGCTGAGGTCTGCGCCTAATGTTTGCATATATGCGCATAATGTTTGCACATATGCGCATTTAATGTTTGTGCATACACCCATTTAAAGTTTGCACACTTCTACAATACATCAAAATCTGCATTTTTTGTGCATAAAAACACACTTAATGCATGTATCAAGCCATCTAGTGTTTATTCGTGATAATATTTAAAAAATTGTGTCAAAAATGTTTACAATGTTTATGCTTTAATTGTTGAAATGTTGAGAATGTGCTAAAATGCACGTCCTCTTCCTTCACACATACAGATGTTGTGTCTGTGCATAATGTTTGCACATATGCGCATTTAATGTTTGCGTTTACGCCCAAATAAAGTTTGCACATTCTGCAACAAGTCAAAATCTGCATTGTTGTGCATAAAAAAACGCTTAATGCATGTATCAAGCCATCTAATGTTTATATCTAGAAAATTGTGTCAGAATGTTTACAATGTTTATGATTTAATGGTTGAAATGTTGAGAATGTGCTAAAATGTATATCCTCTTCCTTCACACAGACAGATGATGTGCCTGCGCATAATGTTTGCACATATGCACATTTAATGTTTGCGCTTACGGCCAAATAAAGTTTGCACATTCTGCAACAAGTCAAAATCTACATTTTTGTGCATAAAAAAATGCTTAATGCATGTATCAAGCCAACACACTTAATCTGAACACTAAACTTCAATTCAACAATAGCTTTGAACTCCTTAAAAGAATCCAAAGACTCTGACTTTTCACGCAATAAATAAATCCAACCATATTGCGAGAAATCATCAGTGAAAGTCATGAAGTACCTATATCCTCCTAAGGCAACAGGAGTAATAGGCCCGCAAATATCTGTATGAATCAACTGCAAAACCCCATTTCTTCTAGAAAACTTAGCCTTTTTAGTCCATGCAGTGAGCTTTCCCTTAACACAGTCAACACATGTATCAAAATCAGAGAAATCCAAATTATGGAGAATGTTCTCCTTAATCAACCTCTCCATTCTTTCTCTAGAGATGTGGCCCAACCTCTTATGTTATAACATGGAAGACCTTTCAATTGTTTTGCCACGATTGCTTCCAACAACACTACAAATGCCTGATCGATGTTGGATAACAGAAAGGGAATCAAGATTTAACAGGTACAAACCATTCGATAAAATACTAGAACTGACCAAATTTGAGTCACGAAAAATTTAAACTTTATTGCCCCAAAAATAAGTGTAAAACCACATTTGTCCAAAACAGAAATGGAAATCAAGTTTCTCCTCATGGAAGGTACATAAACAGTATCATTCAAAATCAAATCATATCCATTACTTAATTTCAAACTTGCAGTCCCAATGTTCTCTACTCCAACATTAACACCATTGCCAACTGCAATTGATAACTCTCCATCACTTGGTCTTCTCCTGGTTTTTGGTTCCTGCAAGGAGTTGGTAATGTGAATAGTTGCACCAGTGTCTAACCACCAAGTATTAGAGGGAACATCAATAAGATTTGATTCAAAGCATACTAGAGTCGGGGGGTTACATTTCTTCTTCTTCTCTAGCCAATTTTTGAACTTAAAATAGTCTGCTTATCTATATGCCCAAAACCATCACATAACTTGCACTTGCCCTGAAATTTGGACTTCACCCCATGTGATTGTCTAGCTTCATGGACAGATGCAGACCCATTCTTTTTCACCACCTCTCTTCTTGAATTGAACTTTAGTAGTCTTCCTTTTCCAAAAAAATTTCTTCTTCTCAGCATTCTTATGAGAGGCATATTAAACCACATGGTCTTTACCCTTCTTCATAGAATATTTTTCGTAAGACAGAATAGCAATCAATTTATCGACTGACCATTCTTCTTTTTGAGCATTGTAGGAAGTACTCAGCATGTCAAACTCAGGAGGAAGAGAATCCAATATCTGCCACACCAAGAAATCCTCCCCTAAAACAACCTTCACGGACTTAAGCCCTATCAATTAGTGAGCTTCATTGCGTGTTCACGGACACCACCAACACCATCAACTTAGTCTTAGTTAGAAAACTAAGATAGCTCGACTTTTCAGTCCTATCAAACTTCTTGAATATTCCTTACGTTTACAAGAAATTTCTTAGCATTGGTAGCTTCAGGAATATTGTCATTGATGGTCTTCTCCATGCTATGCTTCATGGTCATCCAGCATATCTTGTTGGAATGAGCCCATTTGTCATATTTCACATTCTCTTTAGCAGAAGATTCAACAGTAGGCATAGCAGGCTCATCCTCAATGAGAGCAGCATCGACACATGAAATCGCCAAGAACAATTTAACCGATTCCACCCAGTCCTCATAGTTAGTTCCATTAAGCTTAATCAAAGAACCTAAGTGCATAGGCAAAGCTGGAATAGAATATATCAACAATAGGTTTGTTAAGCACATATTCCTATAGAGAATGTTGAGCTTTCAACCGTAACATTATATTCTTAAAGGTAATATCGAGAGGATACTGAAAACCTTAAGGATATAACTAACCATTCACCAAGAATTATATTAACAAAACAAATCGAAGGGTAAGTTTATTATGAATATAAATCTTAATGCAACAATAAAAACAATAATATACAATAGAATGATGCCTTAACGTAATTCATCCTGCGAAGGCAAGCTCACAATTATGTAAGACGTCTAATGATCTTTACAAAAAATAATATTTTATCACAGTCCGTCCTGCGAAGGCGAGCTATCAACCATACAAAATATCCAACAATAGATACACATATATCATAAATTCTCAAAGAAACATTGCACAATATAATCAACAATAATAATTCTTAAGGTCAAATGCAACATAATAGACATAAAACATTATATCAAGCAAATCACTTCAATATTGAGAATATATATAATATATGGTATATTAAAATAATCAGTGGGTACTCATATAAAAATTTAAAATAAAAAAACATCAAAGACTTTCTTTAATTTTTTTAAAGCAATTAAACCGAATTTTATGCAAAATCAATATTTTCCAGTGCCCAAAAAAATAATTAAAAATTACCAAAAATTTTATCTCACAGAAAAGAGTCAAAACATAAATCATGTAAAATTTTGGAGCCTCCTAGAGGGCCCATGCGCCCCACGCATCCCACGCTGAGAGTGGGCGTCGCGCGTGTGTCTTGTAGCGCCATCCCTAACATCTAGTCAGGTCAGAACCGGGTCATACGGACTCACAACGCAGCCAAATGGGTATTTTGTTCGTTCTCTCTCATACGGGCACCAAATTGAATGATGCTAGTGGCGTTGGAATCATAACGATTAATACTACAAGATTCTGGAATTATTTTAATGAAAAAAAGCTTCCAAAAAATTGAGATTTTAAACGAAATGATTATCATAAACGGGTTTTCAAAAAATTCTCCCGCAATTTCCAACCAAATTTTACAACCCCAATTGGTTTTAATTCAAAATTAAACCCTCTATGAAAGCCCTACGGTTTGAGAATGAAATATTGGACAATTAAATTTTAATTTCGAAAAGCTTGATTTAGGGTTCATATGACTTCAAAACACCATAACTCTTTCAATTCTTAACCAAATTAAATAATCTTGGGATGAAAAAAAATTCAGAATAACTCAAATAACAAAAACCCTAAATCAATTTCAAGTTTCTAACATGTTTTAAAAAAAATGATTTCAATCCTTGAATATCAAATTCGTTTAATTTCACAGTAACAATTAGAACTAAAATTGGCTCTGATACCAACTGATAGAAAAATATAAATTCAAATCCTCATTTTAGCCCAATTATAGCATGTGAATACAATAGTTTCTATAAGGAATTGACAATAATTAGAACCTAGAATTGAAGACGCAAATGTCATCATTATGTTATTGTTATTGTTTGTGAATTCAAACAGTCTTGGCTGCAAATTGGGAGAGAACAGAGAAGAGAAAAAGAAGAGTTTTTATGCACTATTCTAATGCCAGGCACACCTCTGAGCGTTTTTGTTTTTATTCTTAATAGGGTAGAATAAAAACTGACTAATGGGTAGTGGTAGAGACTTTTTCAATTATTAGTTAATGATGGGTCTAGCCCACCTATTATCAGTTAGCCAAAACATATGAATCTTTTCATATTACAAATAATGTTGATTTTATGTAACCCATTAATAATAATAATAATAATAATAATAATAATAATAATAATAATAATAATAATGGTTACACAATATTTTGACAACTAGGTTAATTTGGAAAAGTTACTCATTTATGCATGTCCACAAAATGATTATTTCAACAATAGCATGATATACTGATAACATAACATGACTTAATATCTTCAAATGTTTTATCTAGGAACAATTAAGGTAGACTAAGATCTCATGCTTAGGGAGGTTCTCAGGTAAGAGAGGTGTGTCACAATGGACATCTTAAGTTGCATGTCTTGTTCGAACCTTTCCTTAACATAAGTCTTCTCCTACCAGAATCTTTCCTTAACCATGATTTTTTATTAAGGGTTTAACTAAACAATATGAATATCTATATCGCTCAATACTAATCATACACACACAACATTAATATATTTAATGCAGTAAAATATGTGGTCCCATGTGGTTCTAAAATAATTTCATGATTTTCTAAAATAACTTCGTAAATATCTACTTCATAATAAAGAGTTTCTAAATAAATCATAATGAGAAAATAACTAATTAAATAAAAGAATAACTAACTTCATAAATACTTAAATAAAATAATAAATTCCACCACCTAAGATTTTATAAAACATGCATAAATAAATAATGAATAACTTTACGATAAATACATGATATAAAATAGACCGAAAGCCACTCACCTAAAAATGGCTAAGGAACACTAAGTTGGGAGCTCCTGACACTCTACGCGGAGGCAATGTTTTCCCACAAACGAAAAACAAGGGGAGAAAAAAAAATAAAAGATAACTGGAATGAAAAAGTCTCACAAAAGTGTGACCTCTCAAGCTTTAGAGTAAATTAGTAAGTCTAAACACTCATGGGAAACCTCTATATACAGGGGAAGAGGAGGCCTCCTTTTGTAGTGTTAAACAGTGTGAGACTAATTCCTAACCTCGTCTCGCGCGAGAAGTGTGTTTTTTCTTGGGTCGTGACAACGTAATTGCACAAACATTGAGAACGATTGTGCACAAAAATTAAAAACATGAAAAACACACACTTACCAAATATTTATGCGAATTTTAATCTCTAAAGTTTGTGTAGAGTAACACACACGTGTGATATTTTTAGGTATGTTTGTGTTCCATGTTAACAAACGTCTAGAGTATCAAAATACAAACTTTAATAACGTAATTGCACAAGCATTGAGAGCGAGGGTATACAAACATAAAAAACACGCACTTACCAACATATTTATGTGAATTTTAATTTCTAAAATTTGTGCAGAATAACACATAATGTTTATGCACTATAATGTATAAAGTTTGTGCACGTGGTGTGAGGAAAAATCTCGTGGGAGCGTGTGCTGCAATCGCATGGTCATTAGGTTATTTCAAATTTTGTGATTTGTACGGGATATGACGTATAACAATTAATTTTTGTATTTTATATATGGTGAATATATAAGTGGTATAAAAAAAGTGTATAGGGATATTTTTAATATATATATATATATACATATTTATTATTAGAGTAATGAAACATTTTCATTAGGCTTAGTTAGTTAGCTTGGTAGTTATTTAACAGCTGTACAAAACCATTTCTGTTTTTCTATTGCTAACAGCTTGCAATGCAAGCATGCTGCTGTATATGTATATATATGCATTGCTTGTGCATCAAGCAATCTAACTCATTCAATTCAATTCATTCCAATTCCCTCATTCTCTCATTCTCTCCACTCTCTGAAGCTTAATATGGTATTAGAGCTTCTTTCATTCTGCATCTCAATCTTCTTTCTGCTGAAATGTTGTCCTCTCTGCTACGATTTTTTCTGTTCCTGATTCATGCGATGTTCATGAATTTCTTGAAGAAATCATCAAGTATTTGCGGTATATTCCCCGGATTCTCGGTTCCTGACTGTGTTTTTTTGCATCAAGATTCTTTGAAGAATCCATTGGTGAAGTCACAGCATTCAGTCTTCCTTTTTTTCTCTGAATTTTGATTCAATTTTTCACTTTCTCTGCATCTTTCTCACTTCTAATGGCTACTCAAAGCTTAGAAGAGTTTACCAATCCATATTCCATTTTGTCTTCCGATGGACTTCATTGGTGTTAGTTTCACAGCAATTGAATGGTGATAATTTTCATTTTTGGTATCGTTCCATGAAAATGGCTCTGCTTGCAAAGAATAAGTTGGCTTTTGTTGATGGCTCTCTGCCGCGACCTGTGGACAACCATGTGCTAATGGCTTCCTTGGATAGGATAAATAGCATAGTGTGTTATTGGCTTCTGAACTCAGTCACCAAGGAAATTTCTGCGAGCATTATTACTCATTCCACAGCAGCTGCAATCTGGCAAGACCTCAGGGACCGATTCCAGCAAGGAAATGGACCAAGAATTTTCGAGCTCAAGAAAGAGTTGGCTAATACTCAACAAGGTGGCTCCTCTGTTACTCAATTTTACACAAATTGAAGTCATTATGGACAGAACTAGGTGAGTATCGTCCATTGTTATCATGCAATTGTGAAGGAACTCTCCAATTTATCAAATTCATTGAGACAGAATTTGTCATCAGTTTCTTGTTTGGTTTAGATGACACTTACTCTGCTATAAGAGGCCAGATCCTTTTGATGGACCCTATCCCCCCATCAATAAGGTGTTTTCTTTGGTCATTCAAGAGGAGAAACAAAGAGTTGTTGGAAATACAGATTCCCAGGCATCTTTTGTTGTGCGAAGTGGTCAAGATGATAAGAAGGCCAATGATAGGCCGAAATGTGCTAACTGTGGTGTTCTTGGCCACACCAAAGCCCAATGTTACAAAATCATTGGTTATCCCCCTCACTACAAGAAAGGGAAGCAGAAATCCAACAACTCTGCCCATCAGGTCTCTGAAACTTCGGTTACAGAAGCTTCTGCAAGTCTTGAAACTCCATTGCAGCTCAAAAATTCTCAACTCCAGCAATTGATGGCCATGCTCTCTGCACAAATGGCTGCAACATCTGTTCCTAAGGTGGAAAATTCACATGAAAATACCCTAGGTACTATTCTATCCACAATTGATTTTACCTGTTTTGGCCAAGTCATGTCTACTAATTACACATCAGTTTCTTCCAAGTGGATCTTGGATTCAGGTGCCACAAGTCACATAACATGTTCAATCACAAATTTTACTCCCACCATGATTGCCTATAATTCCTTTGTGTCTTTACTAAATCTATTGGCACTGTCACATTGTCGCAAACCCTTAAATTGCACAATGTCCTCTACATCCCTGATTTCCATGTAAACCTAATATCAGTAGCTGCATTGTTGAAACAAGGTTCATATGCAGCGAGGATGATGCACCTCACAACAGTAACTCCACTTCACTTCATGTTTCCAATAATGTACTGAATGATGTTAATTCAGTTTCCATTTGGCATTCTAGGTTAGGACATTTATCCAATAAAATTCTGAACAAACTTCACTTGTGTGATTTGAAACATACTTCAGCTCATAGCATTTGTAACATCTGTCCTCTTGCCAAAATGAAAAAGTTACCTTTTGTTTCTAATAATCATCTAGCTGATAATGTTTTTGATTTGATCCATTGTGACATTTGGGGTCCATTTCATGCCCTCACTTATCAGGGCCATAGGTATTTCCTTACAATTGTGGATGATAGCACTAGGTTTACTTAGACCTATTTGTTGAAAACTAAATCAGAATCTACTCACAAACTAATCAGTTTTATTGTGATGATTGAGACTCAATTCCACAAGATAGTGAAGCAGGTTCGGAGTGACAATGCTAAGGAATTAGCCCTAACATCCTTTTTACAATCAAAAGGCATTTTGCATCAGTTTTCTTATGTGCAGACTCCCCAGCAGAATTCAATTGTTGAGAGGAAACATCAACACCTGTTGATCATTGCCAGGGCTCTATACTTTCAATCAAAGTTTCCATTATCCTTTTGGGGAGATTGCCTCACCACTGTCACCCAATTAATAAATTGGACACCTGCCAAGATTCTGCAGTTTTAGTCTCCATACCAGAAGCTCTATGATAAGGTGCCAAATTATGAGTCATTAAGGGTGTTTCGTTGTTTATACTTTGCTTCAACCCTTGCAATACATAGAACCAAATTCTAGCCAAGAGCAGTAGCTGCTGTCTTTGTTGGCTATCCAGGTGGCCATAAGGGATACAAATTGTACAATTTGGCCTTAAAAGAGTTTTTCATTTCAAGGGATGTAGTGTTCCATGAGTCAATATTCCCTTTTCATCTCAACACGACTGCTGATTTATGTGACCCCTTCCCTAAAACTGTCATTTCCTTACCACAACAGGATATTTCTGTTATCCATCAGCCACAGCAACCCCTTGCCCCTGAACAACAACCTACTGCTCCCTTGAGAAGGTCCACCAGAACATCAAGGATGCCACATTACTTATCCCAATATGAGTGTAACTCAGCTGCTGCCCCTCATCCAATTTCTCAAATTTTCACTTATGACAAGCTGAAAATACCATACCAACAATTTGTGATGCAAGTTGACACAATTCCTGAACCAGCCTTCTACCACCAAGCTGTTGCCTTTCCTGAAGGGAGGCAAGTTATGGCAGAGGAAATAAAGGCTATGGAATCCAATGATACATGGGAATTAGTCCCTTTACCCAAAGGGAAACATAAAACTAGCTGCAGGTGGGTCTATAAGATCAAGCACAAGGCTGATGGGAGCATTGATAGATTCAAAGCTAGATTGGTAGCAAAAGGATACACTCAACAAGCAAGAATTGATTTCCAAGATACATTCTCTCCAGTGGCTAAGCTAACCTCAGTCCGGATTCTGTTAACCATTGCTGCTATTAAGGGGTGACATTTCCTGCAGCTGGACATTAACAATGCTTTCTTAAATGGGGATCGCTTAGAGGAAGTCTATATGGAAAAACCATTGGGGTACCACAAGGAGGGGGAGCACCTTGTGTGCAGACTTAAGAAGTCCATCTATGGCTTGAGACAAGCCTCAAGACAGTGGTTTCAGAAATTTTCTTCATCTTTGCTGAGCAAAGGCTTTATACAATCAAAAAATGACTACTCTTTGTTCACTCAGGGTTCTGGCAGCACCTTGGTGATCCTTTTGGTGTACGTAGATGACATAATAGTGGACAGTGCTTCCAAGGAAAGGATTGGACAAGTTCAACAGCAGTTGGAGGCTCTATTCAAATTAAAGATCCTTGGTGACCTTAAATACTTCCTTGGGTTTGAAATTGCTAAATCACCCACTGGAATTGTGCTCTCTCAGCACAAATACACTTTGAACTTACTTGAAGACACAGGCTTCTTGGATGCCAAGCCTGAAACCTTGCCAATGGAGCCCAAAGTTACTATTTCTTGTGATGATGGTGATCTCTTGGATGATCCATCCCAGTACAGGAGGATGATTGGTCGGTTGATGTATTTGACAATCTCACAGCCTTACATCAGTTTTGCTGTCAATAAGCTGAGTCAATACATGTATTAGCCACGATCAACACATTTGTAGGCTTTGCATCACCTACTTCGATACCTGAAAAGGACTCCTGGACAAGGACTTCTGTTTTCTGCCAAGTCTGAACTCAGGCTGTAAGCATATATTGATGCAGATTGGGGAGGCTGCAAGGACACTAGGCGCAACACAACTGGCCTTTGTATGTCCATCGGTGACTCATTAGTTTCTTGGAGGTCAAAGAAACAACCAACAGTGTCCAGATCCTCAGCTGAGGAATAATGCCGAGCCCTGGCCGCTGTGACCAGTGAGCTTGTGTGGTTGCAGAGTTTTTTGCAAGACTTTGAGATTCATATTGGTCGTGCTAGTGTTTTCTGTGATAGCCAAGCAGCCATCGCAATTGCTTCTAATCCGGCATTCCATGAGCGTTCCAAGCACATAGAAATTGATTGCCATTTTACAAGAGAGAAAGTAAATGAAGGTGCAATCACTCTCATCCATGTAAAGTCCAAAGACCAAGTGGCAGACTTATTGACCAAAGCTATTCCTAAGCCCTTGTTCGAGCATCTAATTTCCAAGTTGGGAATCTTAGATATATATTGTCCAACTTGAGGGGGAGTATTAGAGTAATGAAGCATTTTCATTAGGCTTAGTTAGTTAGCTTGGTAGTTATTTAACAGCTGTACAAAACCGTTTCTGTTTTTCTATTGCTAACAGCTTGCAATGCAAGCATGTTGCTGTATATGT